>CM036254.1:8174025-8259025 GCA_020698575.1 Bostrychus sinensis | reverse complement strand
CGCCCTGAGACGGCGTTCAAGGCCGTTTTTCCGACTCGGAGGTCGGAATTTCCGAGATTCCGATGTATCATGAAGGCAGCATTAGAGCTCCTGCTGGAGATGAACGCATGAATAAGTCTCTCTAGGTCTGGTTTAGACAGTAAACCTTTGATTCTGGCAATGTTTTTGAGATGGTAAAATGCGATGAAGTTATAGATTTAATGTGACTGCTGAAGTTCAAGTCTGAGTCCATGATTCCCTCTAGATTACTAACCTGACTTGTAGGTTTTAGAGAAGAGACTCATATTAAAATGGTCAGTGGTGCTACTCGTGTCTGCAGTGAATGGGAAAGGGAATGGCATTTATATAGCGCTTTCCCTATAACACAAGTCACCCAAGCGCTTTACACAGAAGGGAAGGGGTATTTCATTCACTCCATACTCGGTGGTGGTAAGCTACATTTTGTAGCCACAGTTTTCCTGGGGCAGACTGACAGAAGCGCGGCTGCACACATCTGCGCCAACGGACCCTCCGACCGCCACCAAACACTCACGGCTTCCTTGTATTTCCTCAGCGGTCTCCCATCCAGGTACTGACCAGGCCCTACCCTGCTCAGCTTCCGAGGTCTGACGGGATCAGGCATCCAGTAAAGTATGCATTTTTTTTCCTTTTATTTGAAGGAAAAGGGTCTAATCCCCTAATAAGTAGTACAACCCGAATTTGACATTGAGGCACATTGTTTCTAAAGTGTTTCACAATCTTTTTACGCACTCTTTCAGCACTTTTTCTTGAAGCGCCTCAGCCCATCTTTACTTCTGAGAGAGTCCGCCTCTCTAAGACTTCCCGCGACACTTTACGCCCCTGTTCTATTTGGACGCGCCGACAAACCTTAAAAAACACATTCTCCCTCGTACTTCTGCAGTAAACAAAGACAGTTCTCAGTTTTGTGTGACACAGAGACACAGCTGTAAACAACGAGGGAAAGTGGCATGCTATATCGACCACAGCTGCACCGGGAAACTTTCTTTCTGATGCTAACTCGCTGATAGAACAGCCCAGTCTCTCCTCACACAGCCTGGGGCAACCTCTGTGATTTTGTCTGCTTGTTAACCAATAAAACACATATTTTAAACTCCACATTGTTCATGTTAAAGCCTTTTCAAGTGCTGAGGCGCACTGCGTTTGGTGTGACTTGAGGCACGCCACATGACGCGCCTGGTGTGCGTTGGGATTACTGCATTTGAGTATGGATGATTTACTGAATGTCTCTCTCTGCTCTCACCCCATGATTCCGTGTTGCGTCTCTAGTTCTGTCCTGCCAAGAGCCATAAAAAGGCTTAAAAAATATCTTTAACAATAAAATAATTCAGATAATTCACACAATGTTTAATGAGATAGATAGATTGCTCTATTGTCATGAATTTTGCTGTTGCTGAATAGCCTTGTTTTACTTTTTTTGTCAAATAACAGGAAACACAAATATGCTGTTAGGACAATAATAAAAAAAAAAAAGGGCTCTAGGACAGCACCTTGGGCAAGTGCACCGTTAAACTGATGATCCGGATGTTTGAGTACACGTATATGAGCACAGGACATCAAGATGACAGGAAAAATTTTAAAAAGGTCAAATCGCAGTGCTAATTATATCAACTGTATTTAAAAAAAAAAAAAAAAAAAAAAGTGAAATGTTGTTACTGACCCTCCAGATGTTTGACAATGCCTCTGAGGCTGTTCCCATGAGCGGCGATGAGCACTCTCTTGCCCTGTTTGATCTGAGGGGCGATCACGTCGTTCCAGAAGGGCAGCGCACGGGCGATGGTGTCCTTTAGGCTCTCGCAGGAGGGGAGCTGGTCCTCGGTCAGATCTGCATAGCGCCGGTCCTACACGAGAAAGGCAAATGTGTTGGGAACATTTGGGTAAATAAGTAGGTCACTAATGGTTTGAGACATAACTCTACAGTGCTTTTTATAAAATGTGTGAGCGTTTGCATTGCTAAGGAGGACACACAACTCTCTTATATACTTAAAGGGAATTTTCTTTTTTCTGTCTGTCTGTTTTTTTCTGCTGTTTTATGTTGTGAGCAGTTGGAGACAGCGCTGAAACTCTCTCTCTTTCAGTCAGACTTGCAGCCGCCATTACTTGAGTGTATAAAGATGAAGTGCATGAGCTTGAACAACAATTAAAGTGTCCCTGAATGTCCGAATGGGACCATCCCCCTTTGTTATGAGATTATGATTGGTCAAAAAACTCTGTCCCTGCTCCAGTTCCCCCTGGGTCAAAAATCCTTTATAATAACTAAAGCCCACATGAGGTCCCAGAGTCTAATTTTTTTCTATTCTTCTTTTTTCTATTTCTATTATGCTGCTATTGACTGAATAATTTGTTTTTTCTTAAATACAAGAGAAAAAAAATGTTCTAAAAATGGTGAAAAACAGACTGACTGCCTAGCCCATCCCAAGTAAAATGGTGTGTATCCCTTGAATAGACAACAGCTTCTCTTGGAGGCCCAATTGTAAATGTTTATCTAAAAATAAGTTAAGCCAACACAATAGGGTTTTACTGCAGCCCGTGTGTGTCTGAATTCAGAGCCACGATTTGACACTGCAGTATTGTGTAGCGTCGTCCGGTCCTGTCACGAGACATGATCAAGTTTGTGGAGTGAACTTATGAACTTGTGCAGCATAAACCTTGTCCTCTCCAGTCATTTATTAACTGTGCTTTAACACAATGAGGGGAAAGCATTAGGATCCACACACAGCTGTAAAACTAGCATAGCACTGCTTTATTTATAATTCTGTGTAAACTTTAGATCACAAATGTTTCCCTATTGTTTTTATAGGGAAACATATTAGGTCTTTTATCCTTGTTAGTGTTAAGTTGGTTGTTTTGTGGCATCCCAGAGAACATTTTTGGCAACACATGTTCAGGCCCCTGTTTTTTAATTTACAGCGGGTGAAATTTGTATTGAACACATTTTTCTCAACAGGTACATTTCTAACATAGCTGATTTATGGTGGAATGATGTTCTCTTTACTTCCAGCCCCAACAGAGCGCACTGGGACATTCACAAGTTTAGAAATCCTTCTGTAACCGGTGCTATCAGCCTGTTTTGCAACAACAGGGTTAAAGCAAAGGTGTTGAAGGAGCTCTGTGTTTTTACCTGTCATGAGATGTTTCCTGTGTGACATTATCTCTAAAGAAGAGACACCTTTTTACAAGTCAGAGGCAGGACTGCTGTCTGATTACTGACAGATTTCACATGGTGTCTTTTTGCACCTCACTTTCTTCATGTGTTAAATACTTTGTCTCTGTGTCATTCCAACTTAGTTTCTGAATTTGTTTGGTTTCTTTGTATGGATTACTTGGGTTGTTACTGACATCTGGTGAAAATTTCATGTCAGTACCATGTCCGAAATATATTTGTTGAGAAACAGCGACGTGTTTAGGGCTGCAACAACTAATCGGATTTATCAATTATTGATATAATCGTCAACTAATTTAGTAATCGATTAATTGCCATCTAGAGTATTTATAGATTCTGAGTCATGTTACAAGCTGACAAGTGGTTTTATTACCAAAACAGTGCAGTAAAGCCACAGAAACAGTTAAACACAATGTACATTTTGTGTTTTTGAATAAAAAAGCATCTTTAAGAGTATATATGCTGTATCTTAAAGTCTTCAAATAGCATACTTGAACCTTTGTATGGTTCAAATTTTAGTATTTTTTGTAGTATTATTACCATTTTTAACTGGAACAATAAAACCTCAATTTTCTAACCATTTGTGATTCTTACAGCACCAGATAATAACAAATTTACTCATGCTTCACTAGCTGATTATTAATCAATTAGTCATAAAAATAATCAACAGATTAAGCAATTCTCAAAATAATTGTTAGTTGCAGCTCTAGACGTGTTAAATACTTATTTCACCCGCTGTAGATGAATATGCAAAAAGAATCAAGATTATGTCATTTTTTACTCAATCTATTATAAACTGTGATATCTACTGCTGGTCAACAGAACAATCTGCAGAGCACACATGCAGCCATATCTCCATCTTGTGTAAGAAAACACTGCAGATACTACTATAGTGTTACCTTGCTGATAGTATTGTAGAAGTCATGATCGGGGCCCATGACGGGAGGAGGGATGTCGAAAGAGCGCCTCCAGATCTTAACCTGGGCCTCTCCGTGCTTGGCGGCCGTCTCCGCCTTGTTTAGCCCCGTCAGGCCGCCGTAGTGACGCTCGTTCAGCCTCCACGTACGGTGCACGGGGAGCCACATCTGGTCAATGCTGTCCAGGACGAACCACAGAGTCCTGATGGCCCGCTTCAGCACCGACGTGTAGCAGATGTCGAACTCGAAGTTGGCGTCTGTGGAAAAAAGAGACTAATTATAGAATATAGGAGTATACAATGACATTGCTAGTGTCACAGAGCGCAAATGAGGCCCCAGTGTTTAAGCAGCATTATCTGTTACTCTCTAGATAAGGAATGCAACATGAATCTGAGTTAGCACCAGAATTATCCTCTTTAAGTTCAGTTTTACTCAGGGGCGATAGTGGCCCACATTGCCTGATCCTGTCACAGTTACGAGCCTGGTTGTGACAGGAAGGGCATCCGGAGTAGAATAAAAAAACTGTCAAATCACCATGCTCAGTTTTACTAAGATAAATTGCAAGAAGGTGTAAGGTCAGGTCTATACAAGAGTAAAAATTAGAATTACAACCAAATAAATGGATACAGGCAAACATCATTAATAGAATAGAAGACTTTAGAATAACTCACAACTATTAAGCAGTAATAAAGAATAAATATGAAATTAACAACAACTTGCACATATTTACACAAGCTTATTACTAAAGAATTAAATAAAGCTGGACTGAATGATTTTTAAAGCATTACTTCACCATTCTAAAGTTACCAAATCATTTTATTAAATTTGAATAAATGAATATAGTCCCTTAAGGCAGGGCTCTACGCTAACTTTTTCCACTGCTGTTGCTAACCTCGTTTGGCCTCATGATGCTAAAGTACCACATCCTGCTGCATGATTCAGAGAGGGCAGCAGCCATGTGCTACGTTTAGGAGCTGAAGGTCAGAGAAATACACATTTAAACTATCCCTTTGTCAAATGAGGCACCAGATTAAACTTAAAGTTGATTGTCTCCCACTGAATAAAATGGGCTATAAATGACAAATTAGACACAAAACTGGCTTGCTACATCTTTACACAGTTCTGTCAAAATGCATTGGGCAAAGTATTAGGCATAAATGTTGATGACAATAAATACAGTTGTGTACAAAAGTTCCTGGGGTATCCTTCTCAGTCTCCAGATTTAAATCTGATCGAAAACTTTTGGTGGGATTTAAAGAAGGCAGCTGCAGCACAGAGGCCACCAAGGATCACTGATCGAAAGGCTTTTGCTGGTGAAGAATGGGCAGAAACTCCAATTGAGATGTGTGAGAAGCTTGTTAGCAGTGGCCCAAAACATTTGTTATAAAGTTATAAAAGTTAAAGGATGCTCCACAAAGTCCTGAAGCTGAGGGCTGAATAATGCTGCCCATGAGCCTGTGTTAAAACAGTAACATTTTCATCTGAACTTCAAAATTAAGTCAAAATACTCAGATATGTATCAATAAATAGTTCATCTTCATTATTGTTTTGTTGTTGGAGCCTTCAGTACACTGTGAACTCTTTACTGTCATGTATCATCCAAAGCCATAGTAAGAAAACTGTATTGTGCAGCCATCTTTTTGATTTACCTTTTGTTACATTATGATTGTAGAGAGCTAAAGCAACCTAGATTATGACACATTCCTAATTCTGTCATCTTATTTGCTCACTCTGTTGTTCTCTACCAGTACATTTCCTCTTCTGTCCTCTCTGTTGCATAAGCGGAGGCAGACAGAGCACGGAGCAGCGGCCACTCTGGAGCATCCCCGCTGCACGTTCACACGGCCCACATCCTGACATGACTCAACTCGGGCACAGTAATGGCAGCCACGCTTCACACGGCATGCCAGACACGTTACAACCTAACCCCGGAGGAGAATAAACACAGCTGTGTGTGTTACCTTTCAGGGCCTGTCCTCCTCTCCTTGCCTCTTTTTCTCCGGTTTCGCTCAAATCCGCATCGAACCATCCGCAGAAGCGATTCTCCTGGTTCCAGTTGCTCTCTCCGTGGCGGATCAGCACTATTTTATAAGCAGCCATTGTTGGTGATTAAAATAAGCTGTATTTAGTTGAAAAAAAAAAAGTGTATTGCTGAGTAGAGAGGCTAGAGATGTCTCAAGCTTCCGAGCTCCACACTGCTGCTAACCCGGTGTGAGCTTTTATTTTTTTTTCTATCACCGGATTGGTTCCTCCCCTACTTCCGGGTTGTGGCGTCCAATCGGATTCCACGCTGCTCCTGCGTCACGGGAATTCTGACCAATGAGAGCAGTGGGCGGTAGCGGCGGGACAGTTCCGTGACCTTCATACTGTGTACATTGAACCGGGGCTGCCTTATTGAGCAAGTTTATCAGCAGTTTTTAGTTTAAATATCCTCCTTTTTTTTAACATTATGAGGAGTAATAATTATTATTTTCCTCAAATACGTTCAGCACTTATAAAATTTCAAGTTTATTTTTCATGTTTACAGGGGATGCTGTTTACAAAGTACAATTGTAATGAAACTTAATCCATTTCTAGACACTAGGGTGCTATATGGAAGACCCAAACTGCCAAATTAATAATTCAATAAATAAATAATTAAATGCTCTCATTGACAATTAATTATTTAAACAAGACAAGAAATGAAATAAAAAATGTAAATGAAGATGTAAGTTTTGGTTAAAGCTAATAAATAAAGGCCTATAATTATTCCCTTTCTATTCCTTTTTTATTTATTCCCACATTTATTTATTTTTCAGATTTCTGTCAGTGAAATGCAAATGAAAGTGGTGTGTCCTGATGTGTCACTGGTTGATCACTGTGTGGACTGTCTGCAGATAATCTGTTGCTTTGATAGCTTTTGTCTAACACACACCCTTTGTTTGTATTTTGCTGACAGAAATCAAGAAACTTTTTTCTTCACTGGCCTCTGTGCCTAGTCTTTGTCAAAAGTTACCAAAACCAATTAGTGTTTTTACATCCACAGTTTAATTATTTTTAGTGTATATTTTGTAGTATACGATAAGCTTAAAGAAATGTAAAATTTTGTTTTATGTAGCCTATAAACAGGGATTAATTGCACACACAAAAAAGCAGGTTTTTTTGTAATTGCACTTGGTACTTGCATTGTACTCTACTGTGTCGAATAATGCTCTAATGTCATTTTGTTGTAATTTATAACAATGACAATAAATTATTGAATCTACCGAGGCACTGTGTCAGGCTCTATGTGGTGTAACATGTTTTTAAAACATGTTAATTTGTTTAACATTTTTCTTCCCATGGTCATGGTTAATAGCTACTGTGTACACACTGGTGTCCAGTCAAGTGGAGCAACAAAAATGCAGGCCTAACCTCTAAACTTAAGATATGCAAACAATTCAACAGTGAGAGCATTTGTGTACGGCCAAAATGAAAATCTACCCACACTGGTTGGCTAATGCCTGGTTACAAACCTATAATGTTTTAGGCGGCAGTAGCTCAGTTGGTAGAGCTGCTTGTCCACTAACCAGAAAGTTGGTAGTTCAAACCCCACTCCCACTGTTGCATACTGTCGCTGTGTCCTTGGGCAAGACACTTAACCCCCCCTTGCCGCTGGTGCACACTGGTGTATGAATGTGAGTGTGAATGAGTGAATGGTTCCTTGATGTAAAGTGCTTTGAGTACCCATGGAGGTAGAAAAGCGCTATATAAAAGTGACCATTTACCATTTAGTCATTTTGCTTCAGAGCTGGAGAAGTTCAGAGCTTAATCTGTCAGACAAGTTCCACATGAGACATGTTTAACCTTGATTCACAGTAAACAGGAGTATGTCACTGGATAAAATGGTTCTAGTGCTCCTCCTAGTGGGAAAACGTGTGCACTGACAGCGACATGGTTCAAGTTGGCAGAATATTTAAGATGATTTAGACAGATGTGAATTTGGTGGACTGTTGTTAAAATGCATCAGGCCTCACAAACCACTAGGGGGCCCCAAGGCTGAACATTCATCTGAGGAGAGTTGTGTAGATGTCTGCTCTGACATTGTCCAAAGCTTTTTCTCAGATATTTGCAACTTAACACTAAATGAGTATACTTATTAATTTATGAAGTCTAGAAGTGTCCTGCGTTATGTTAGAACAACAAGGCTTCTGCAGACAGAGCTGGAGGACACGGCACACGTTCAAGTGGGGTGTTGTGAATTATTCTTTTAAACCTGTAAAAATATCACATTTAATTAATTTTTTTATTTCATAATTTAAAAGAAAAAAGCACAGAAAATTAATCTGATTTTTACATGTTAGCAAAATGAAAAATTAATGGAAAGGAGCAAGGAAGAGTAATCTTTTATTACATTGCAATTCCTACAAATAGTGAGGCATTGCAGGGACGCCTACTGCTGTCTATTAAAAGAAAACACTGGAAGTAAGAGAAAAGAGACGAAGAGTAGAGCTTCGAGTCTCAACTTAATTCTTCTTCCAACAATCAAGTGATGTGAAAATGACATTTCCGCAGTACTCGTAAAACTGCCTCCGCCCCCTGGAGACCCGCACCCCAAGTCCCAAACTGTGTACATTCGGTGTGTTAGACAGTCACCACAGTGTCCGCAACAACAGTCTGTGAATACATTCTGTGCAAATAAAGAAGTTACATGGAGGTCCGTAGTGAACATTCAGTGCAAAGTAAACAACAACAGCAATCAGAGATGTTCAACCAGCATCTATAGTGCAGTAAAACATTGTGCATTGTGTGGCCCTTCACAGTCTGCTAGTCCTGGTGAGACAAACGACTTCCTGAGCCAGTCTGTGGAGCAGGACAGGGACAGCAGCCTGCTCCTCTGTCAGCTGAAGGTGGCGTGCAGGGCGTGGTGGGGGTAGTCCAGGATGGACAAGAGTCTGCTGAGAGCCCTCCTCTCTGCCACAGATGTCAGCTCCAGCTGAGTCCAGCTCTGTACCAACCACAGAGCTGACTGCTGTGGAGCGCGCAGTTTTCGCTGCGTAATGGCGTTTCATGGCTCCAGGCTCTGTGAGCCTCAGCTCAAGCTCACAGATGCATTTGAATAAACAAAAAAGAACAAACTGCTGTGGATCTATGCCCTGTGTGCATAGGGGATATAATGGAGGAATAAAAAGTTCACATCGAGGGCGCTAGCGTAAGGTTTCCCTGCGTAACTATGGCTATGTAACAGTGACACTGGCGTTTAACGGGCACCGGGTCTCATCCTGTGATCCATGATCAGCGTTAGCTCCAGCTTCCATATGCATTTGAGTGAAAGAACAAACTGACGTGGCACTGCCATGTCCCGTGCGCTCTCAGGCACAGTGGGGAAATAACACGGCACATCCAAAGCACATCACGAAACCAAAGTCATGACAAACCTCAACAGATTTACTGTCTCCTGGCTGTAAGCACAAACACATCACTTTTGACTTAAAGAGCAGCAGTCAGCTGTAGCTCCACAGCCTACTCTGGCTCTGTGCAGCTCTGTGGATGCAGCAGGGATTGGGCGGGGTCGGGGAACATCTCAAAGTACGCACAGTGCATACTGCTGTACACCTGCAGGCACCACTGCTGTTAACAGTGGTGAATAGATCTTTCAGTTTGACGGGAAGGATTTTTTCCACACGATTTCCTGTACACTCTATAGACACGAATTACAGCGTGGGGACAGTCTATGTTGAAGCGCTCACGCGGAAATGAAGCGCGGCTTTTATGTTTAAAACATTGCACTTCTGTGTAATTACACCTCCGACCTTCAACACAGGTTTAGGAGGTCAAAAGAGTCAAATGTAGTCAACACTTTGTTCTGAGTTGTGTCTGAGTTACCGGATCCAAGCAAACAGTTGCCAGATCCAACTGCGTCAAAATAAGAGAGTTTCCGGATCCTGTTCCGGCAAGATCCGGCACAAATTAAGCCCCGCATGTGAAGCTCTCAGCCAATCAGATCTGAGGATTCAGATACACAGAGCAGTGACTGAGAGTGAGACAGACAGCTGAGAAATGAGAGACAGACAGATGTAGAAAGGAACAGAGGTCAGCTCTAAACTCCTGTGTCTCCTGTGTTCTGAGTGAGGGACCATTAGTAAAGCATTTTATTTTATAACTGTATTTATTTGTTATAAAAAAAAAAAAAAATACAGTGAAAAGAAAAAGTATTGGCACCCCTTGGAAATACTAGGATTTTTGCATGATTTGGTAATAAAATGTGATCTGATCTTCATCTAAGTCACAACAATAGACAAACACAGTCTGCTTAAACTAATGCTACAAAAAAAATAAAATAAAAAAAAATAAAAAATAAAAAAAATCATGTTTTTATTGAGCATTTATGTCAACATTCACAGTACAGGGTAGAAAAAGTATTGGAACCTTTGGTTTTAATAACTGGTTGATCCTCATTTGGCAGCAATAACCTCAACCAAACGTTTTCTGTAGTGAAGATCAGACCTGCACAACGCTCAGGAGGAACTTTGGACCATTCCTCTTCCTACAAAACTGTTTAAGTTCAGCAATATTCTTGGGATGTCTGGTGTGAATCGCTCTTCTGAGGTCACGCCACAGCAACTCAAAAGGACTGAGGTCAGGACTCTGACTGGGCCACTCCAGAAGGCGTATTTTGTTCTGTTGAAGTCATTCTGTTGTTGATTTGCTTCTGTGCTTTGGGTCGTTGTCCTGTTGCATCACCCATCCTCTGTTGAGCTTCAGCTGGCGGACAGATGGTCTTTGTTTGATAATCTTGGGAATTCATTTTACTGTTGATGATAGCAAGTTGTCCAGGCCCTGAGGCAGCAAAGCAGCCCCAAACCATGAAGCTCCTCCACCAGACTTCACAGTGGGGATGAGGTTTTGATGTTGGTGTGCTGTGCTTTTTTTTCTCCACACATAGCGTTGTGTTTCTTCCAAACAACTCCACTTTGGTTTCATCTGTCCACAGAATATTTTACCAGTAGTGCTGTGGAACATCTAGGTGCTCCTTTGCAAACTTTAAATGTGCAGCAATATTTTTTTGGACAGCAGTGGCTTCCTCTGTTGTGTCCTCCCCGAAGTCCATTCTTGTTCAATGTTTTACCCATTGTAGATTTGTCAACAAAGATGTTGCTTGTGCCAGAGATTTCTGTAAGTCTTTAGCTGACACTCTAGGATTCTACTTCACCGCACTGAGCATTCTGCGCTGTGCTCTTGCAGTCATCTTTACAGGACGACCACTCCTAGGCAGTGTGGTCACAGTATTGAACCTTCTCCATTTATAGACAATCTGTCGTACCGTGGACTCATGAACATCAATGCTCTTAGAGATACTTTTATAACCCTTTCCAGCTTTAGCAAGTCAACAATTCTTACTCGTAGGTTTTCTGAGAGCTCTTTTGTGTGAGGCATGGTTCACATCAAGTAATGCTTCTTCAGAATGGCAAACTCAAAACTGGGGGTGTTTTTTATTGGTCAGGGCCACTTTAAGCCACACCCCCAATCTTCTCACACTGATTGGACTCCAATTAACTCTTGAAGAGGTCACTGGCCTAGGGGTTCCAATACTTTTTCTACCCCGTACTGAGTGTTTACATAAATGCTCAATAAAAACATGAAAAAATTTCTTTCTTTTTTTTTTTTCAGCATTAGTTTAAGCAGACTGTGTTTGTCTATTGTTGTGACTTAGATGAAGATCAGATCACATTTTATGACCAAATCATATAGAAATCCTAGTATTTCCAAGGGGTGCCAATACTTTTTCTTTCCACTGTATGTCTTTTTATTTTATTTTATTATTTCATATGTTTCATAAGTTTGTTTTAAAACTAATGTTAATGTTAGGAAAATGTTATTGCCATAATTCTGTAGTTGCACTATAGACACAGATGTTGATGTAACTGCAGTGCTTTTTCAAAGCACAAAATAATATTGTGATGTCCCGGACCTTCACTCGAGAACATTTTCACAAATTGGACCTTAGTGAATTTTAATTGATGACCCCTGCTATAAGCCCAATAAGTCTTAATGATGAATTTTTGTTGAATGCAATGCTGTAATTGTGATATTAGGTGGAGAGCTCAATAAATGATTCAATTAAGAGTGAGACAGTGTCATGATTTTTTGTATTTTTTACTTTTAGAGAGGGGCAGGTTGCCTGAAGCCAGCTCACTGCCTTCTCTCTTTGTTTTTCTGCAGAGGCGAGACCAAAAGGTTATTTCAGTCTACATCATGAACCTCCTCATCTCCGAATTCCTGCAGCTCTTGGGCATGGCCTCTTGGTTCACTATTCCCAATAATTATGTCCTTCATGTGGCCCAAAATGTCTTTGATTCGATTTATGAATGCCATTTATCCCCATGTTTGTTTTTGACTCTACATTCAATGACATTTATGCCCTAATGGCCGTCCCCTTGTTCATATTCTTTCTTCTTGGGGCTCTTAAAGCTCTGTCTGCAGCCATTCACTTAGACTCATTTGAAAAACGACAAATTATAGGAATTCTGGTTCTTCCCATTGTTCTTTACTCTCTGTTACATTTCCCAAACATTGTTGGATCCTTTGATCCTTCTCTCTCTTTTGAGATTCATGACATCTCATTTTCTTTACTTTTCTTTAGTCCTCTTGCAAAAGTGATTCTATACATTTTCATTCAGAGAGGTGTTCTTGATCGTCTGCTGGTTTGTCTCTGTTGCTGCAGAATGGACACAGATCAAAGTCCCACTGTGACGGTCAGTGGGACTGAGGGGCAGCACTAAAGCGCAGGAACATGGCTTTATCTCAAAATAAAATGTGAAATGATTGAAGGGTTACAGTAATGTTTAGATGAAAAAGAAAATGAGGGGAATTCAAGTTCATAACAATTTTATTTTTCAGTTCACTTTTATTGATATAGCCTAATATCACAACAGAAGTTTTCTCAAAGTTGTCTCTTTACAGAAACAGACAAACAGGCAAACAGACCCAGCACGTCCCTGATGGAGGACCTTTTTATGTAAAAAGTGTGGGTTTGTTTGAATGTGGTTGTTATGTACAGCACGGTGGCTGTCAGTGCAGTGGGCGACTGCAGTGCAGTGACCCAGGACCCTCCTCCAGATCTGAGCCAGGATCCTGGGCCGTTTCTCAATCTGTGTGTACTTCTGTGGTCTTGTGTTCTTGTAGACTTGTGAACGATATCTGCTGCGGCCTAAGTACTGTCCAGCTGAAAGTTTTCTTCTCAGCAAGTCTGTTCTAAATCCCTGTAGTAGGGCAGGTATAAATCCCAGAATGCATTTTGCATTATGCACGGATAGGGCCATTTGTGCCTAAACACACGTGTGTAGGCACTGTCTGATCCATTAAATGTGTGTTTATCCATTTCTTCACAAAGTTGTATATTTTTAAACTACTTCATTTTACATAATGTCAAACTTTGATCCATCACGTTTTTATATGCATTGTTTTCCTCACAATGTTATTTATATTAATGTAAAGATGTTATAAGCAAAATTTTCTGTTTTAAGTTCCCTAAAAGTCTGCTCCTCTGAGAACACAAGTCCACAGTCTGCATACTGGGAAATGAGAAACGGCCCAGGTCAGGAGTACCCAGCTGGAGGATTGGTCTGTTGTGCATGTTTTAGGTGACAGGGGTAAAGTGCAGCACCTGGAGGAAACCCACCCAGACACAGAGAGAACATGGAAACTCCACACAGAAACACTCCTCACGGTCCAGGATTCAAACTCCAGGATCATCTTGCTATGGCTCATGCTGTTCATGTTTGTTGTAAATGTGCTGTATTTCTTCTGCTTTTAATATCTGACTATTTTGCTTGTATTTTTAAAAATGACATAAGCTCTATAAAATTGTATATATTTGTTTAAAGGGTTAATGTTTTTAATGAAAATGGAAATGTGCACTGTACTATGGGTGATGTCTGGTTTGTTGTGTTTGATCATTTTTCGGTAAAATCTGTGTTGCTTCCTTTATAATGAGACAAAGTTATGGCTATTAGACTTATGCTCAACATTTTATTTTTGATCTTGACATGACCAAGAAAAGAAGATATTTGACCAGTGAGATTTTAGTGTGTCATCACAGTAATTTCTTTATCCGGTGCTGGACAAATTCTTTGTATAAAAAATACAAATCTCTGTGCAGTGGGCAGAGATGGAGGTCACACCCGTTCCAATAATGGAGATAAACAGGAGGTTGTTGCTGTGTTCCAGTTGTCCTCGGAGGTCAGTGACGTTATTACTGAGTTACTGTGTTCCAGTTGTTAAGTCGGAACTAATAATGACAGCAATGACAAATACAAACAAAACCACTATGATGATAAAAGTAAGTCAAGTGACATATGAACTTAACAGACTCTGGCAGTGTTGTTACATTTACGATGTGTAGAGAGTGGAGTTGGCTGTTGTTAGCATTAACATGATACGGACCGGTGTAGACGTTAGCAAGATTAGCAAAAACAGAGAGTTACAGCGCATTTTATAACTGCAGAGGCTCACACGGCCCTCAGCAGCAGGTTCACAGAGAGAACATGGACAGGGAAAATAACACAAGAACTGTTAATGTTATTGTAGTTATATTTTTCACTTTTTAGTAACACAGGGGGCTGCAATGTTGGATTTTCTAACTCGGGGTTGGCGATGGCTACCTGAGTTTCCGAGTAGGAATTCTGAGATTAAAGGGTGGTCCAATTAAAATGTACAACTCGGAATTTGGAAATTCTGACTTCTGAGGACAACTGGAACGCAGCATAAGTAAGTAGCCAAAAACTGTACTCAAGTAAAAGTATTGTCACTTCATAATATTATAAAACTGCTCCTAGACTACTTTATTCAAAAGGTTATTGACAGGAGCTATATTATGCAAAATCGACTTTTCTGAGCTGCCTACCAGATTATAATGTTGTTCCCACGTTAAAAACAGACCTGGAGTTGTGTTTGTTTCATTCACGCCTGTTTAAGTCATCCTAAAGTCTCTGAGGCTGAGTTTCTGAGGCCCTTAAAACGCGCAGTTCCACGAATCCCCACCCACTCCAGGAAGCAGTGACCAATCAACCAAACCCTCTACATCCAGTCTGCGCTCATTCATTTATCCAAAAAAAAAATAATTAAAAAAAAAGCTTTGTTTCCACAGATTCTTAACAGCTTTTTTTCATTTTGTAGTAAAACAGCATCATACAAAAAGTTTAAGTACGTTTTTTTTTTTTTTTTTTTTTTGTATGTTTATGTTCAAAAGACGACAACACGCTGCTGCCCTCTGCTGGTCTCTTTACTGTTTCTTTATGGCCCCAGTAGAGTATTAAATTTTTTTCTTTTAGTCAGATTGTCGCATTCGAGGAACACAAGGAGGGAACGGACCCAAAAATGCAGACTCAGAATAACTTTAATCCACAGGTACTTACACAGAACACGAGGAGACAAAACCAATGAACCGACAAAAGGCAGGGGAAAACACAGGGCTTAAATACACACTAGGATAAGGCACAGGTGAAACACATTAAGGCGGGGCAGGTAATCACAAAGGGCGGGAAACACGAAAAGCAGGAAATAAATCAGAAAAACACGAGGACAAACCAAGACTACAAAATAAAACACAAGGGAAACAAGCACAGAAAACGAAAGTCTATAAATGAGCCGCTTTAGATAACACTATTTATTAGGTAACTATAATATTAGGCCTATTGTTTATTTTGGACTATTCTGGCACTGCATTATTGCTCTGAATGGACTGTTGTTTTCCTTCAGTTGTCTTGCTCAAGAGGCTTAACATAAGATGTTTATTTTTAATTTGAGAGATTATCGTGACTGTGGCCTGTTCTGCTTGTACACTGTAATAGATTGTGGCAGGTTTGTGGATCATCTGAGGCATTAGGAATCTCTCCATTGTAGTTAGGCAAACTAGAGGCCCCCCAAACAGCATCTTGCAAAGGGCCCCACAAGGCAAGGCAAGTTTATTTGTATAGCACAATTCATACACAGAGCAATTCAAAGTGCTTTACAGGAAAAAAAAAAAAAGGCAAATTTAAAAGTACAAAAACAAGAATCACAATTAAAACAATAAAATCTAATTTAAAGAGTATAATTAAGAATAAATTTAAAATTAAATTAAAAGAGAAGAGTGCAGATAAAACACTTTCAGTTGTCATATGCATAGCTAAAAAGAACAGTTTTAAGTCTGGACTTGAACATTGTCAGAGTAGAGGCCTGTCTAACATCGTCAGGAAGACTGTTCCAGAGTTTAGCTGCATAAAACTGAAACACTGCTTCACCGAGTTTAGTCCTGACTCTGGGCACCAGCAGAGTCCTGTCCCTGAGGTCCTCAGAGTCCGAGATGGTTCATATGGGACCAACAGGTCAGAGATGTACTGTGGTGCTAAGCCATGGAGAGACTTGTACACAGCAGAGCTGTTTTAAAGTCTATTCTCTGAGCAACAGGTAGCCAGTGCAGAGACCTGAGGACAGGACTAATATGGTCGTACTTCCTGGTTTTGGTCAGGACCCGAGCAGCAGCGTTCTGGACGTCCTGCAGCTGTCTTACAGCTCGCTTAGTGAGTCCAGTGAGCAGACCGTTACAGGAGTCTAACCTGCTGGAGATGAACGCATGAATAAGTCTCTCTAGGTCTGGTTTAGACAGTAAACCTTTGATACTGGCAATGTTTTTGAGAAGGTAAAATGCTGATGATGTTATAGATTTAATGTGACTGCTGAAGTTCAAGTCAGAGTCCATGATTACCCCGAGATTTCTAACCTGACTTGTAGGTTTCAGTGAAAGAGACTCAAGGTGACTACAGACACCTTGTCTTTGTTTCTGTGGGCCAAAAATGATTATTTCAGTCTTGTCTGTGTTTAGCTGGAGAAAGTTGTTTCTCATCCACTCATTGATCTGTTGGATGCAGTGACAGAGTGAATCCACAGGTCCATATTCACCTGCTGTCAGTGAAATGTACATCTGAGTGTCGTCTGCATAATTGTGGTAGGATATGTTATTGCTGCTTATTAATTGGCCTAAAGGAAGCATGTAAAGATTGAACAAAAGAGGTCCCAGGATGGACCCCTGGGGCACCCCACAGGTCAGGGCCATTTGGTCTGAAACACAGTTACCGATTTCAATTAAGTACTTCCTGTCTTCAAGATAGGACTTACACCATTTAAGGGCAGTACCTGAAATGCCAACCCAGTCCTCTAATCTTTGTAACAGGATCACATGGTCAACTGTATCAAAAGCAGCACTCAGATCCAGCAGAACTAAGACAGAGACTTTGCCTGTGTCGGTGTTCAGGCGGATGTCATTAGTCACCTTGATAAGAGCAGTCTCAGTGCTGTGGTGGGCAGGGCCGGATTAAGGATTTTAGAGGCCCTAGGCTACTACATTTTGCACTCCCTGCATCATTCGACAACATTATAGGCTATGGAATGAAATGTAAGTATATATACTTTGTTTTTGTTAGTATAAAATAATTAATTAATAGACATAACTATTTTTATTACATTTCTTTTAATTTAATAGTAGCACACTATAGTGTTCAATCATAAAAAAATTATATTTATTATTATTTATATATTTTACAATATCTAAACGTCAGGATCAGACAAATCATTTCAGGCCCAGGAAAATTCTAGGCCTATAAAAGTTCCCAAAAAAGCAAAAATTGACCAAAGTTGTGGAAAAGTTGCGGAGTTTGGACAAAGTTGCAGGGTCGCGCTGAATTTGCGGGGTTTGCTTGAATTTGCGTTAATAGTTGCGCGTGGACGCTGTTGGGGACGTTGTAACTGCAACCCCAAAAGGTTTACAAACATAAACTATATTTTATTACACATTTTCAGATGAATTGTGTTCTCTTCATTAGTCATAAATATTGTAATTTTCCAACGCTGTTTAAAGCCTTGTTGTTGTTGCTGAGTTATTGATGCATGTTAATGTTCTCCAGCTTTGTCTCAAAAGACAATGGGCTGGATCTTCCGCATCTTAGCTCAGGAGGTGGATCAGACAGGGGCCTTATCCCAGTCCCTGCTCTTTAGACTGGACACAAAACTTAGTCTTAAGAGTTTGGACGTGGGCTGGGCATGGGCGAGGGGGGAAAAGAAGTGCCCTGATGCCTGCTGTGCAGAGGGATCTGTGGGCTGTGGTGTACCGCGCGCAACAACTACGTGTCCACTATTTGCTCATAAGAACAATACCCAAAACTAGCCCATGTGAAAGGTTTGAGTGCAAAGTGTGCAACTGGCTAAATGCTTCTCAGTCTAAAAGGCAGTAGCAGGACAGTAGCAGTGGAGCAGATCGCTGAGGCCCACAACCCAGCCCCTCACCTGTCTGAAACAACCACCACATGTTACTACAACCATATTTCTACAAAGGCAGTTTCTCTTTTTTGTAAGAATAATTTGCCGCTGTGAATGGAAGGTGTTGTTAAAACATGAGTCAGTTTAATGTCAGTGGAAATCAGCTCCACCCCTGCCTTTTCCTCCATCCCTACAACTTATTTTCTCCACTTTTCTCCACGTCCAGAAACGAGGAAGCTGTGGTATTTTCATCGCTCCATAAATAGCACAGTTTCCCACCACCATTATGTTGGACTGCAGCTTTTTCACACAGCAAACACTGCACCATTGTGGCTGCTGGCTGCACATGTGGAAGGCCAAGCTCTGTGTTGGAGAGATACAGACGCTCCCACGACAAACTGCAGAATAGGAGACTTTCGGTTGGTTGCCATTTGCCAGAAAAAAAATCTTGCTTTAGAACAAACTATAATTTATTTTCAGTGCTATATAATTAATAAAACAGTCTCCAGCTAGCAAATTTCATCTGGCTGCGGCTGCTGTGCATACGTCTTCATGTTCTACACTCATGTATTGTCCATCCCTTTTTTTCATATTCTTTCTTCTAAAAGCTCAGTTTGCTGCTGTTCACATAGGTTCATCTAAAAAACCAAACATTTTCGTGGATTTTGGTGTGACCTATTCTCTACTCTGTGTTATACAAACCATTCATGATTTCCTTGTCCCAAATGGGGTGCTGTATCATGTGACCTTGATTATGGTTCATTCCATTTCTTTTGCAAACTCGAGGTGTTCTCTTCTCTGAGATCTGGTCCTTTTGGTCATGAACCAAAGGTCACGGCCTCAGGTGAAAGCAGGAACAACTAGAAAATCTTCACAATAACAGACCAATACATCATCATTACTGCTGTGGGGGTGAGGTTTTTTTTCACATTCTCAAAAACTCAGGTGTACACAGGTTTCCTCTGATCCAAGGGAAAGAAACATGTTCATGTTTAAAGTTTGCTGACACATTCTAAATGGTATTATCAGTATATAATCAAGTAGACTACAGTGGAATATCACAATGCAAATTTAGGCTGAGAGGAGGAAGTTTGTGTGATTGTGTTCTTTCAGAGATCAGGCCGGATTACTTCCCCGGCATAAATAAATTGCTTCCTGTTCCTCGTTTATTTTTTTTTTTGGCTGGAATCCTCTCCTCTGGCTCAAAAATGGTCAATGTTGATTCTTCTTTCTGTGCACCATTGGCCCTCCAACTCTTTAAAATTTGGTTTGGGCCCACAGTGTTCTCTCCTAGCTTCCCTGTCCTTTCTCTGCTGCTGGTGGGCATTCTTCATTATGACCTTTTGACAAAATTTCAAAATCGTCCTCTTCTCCTAGTACACATTTTCATTTTATCATATTTTTTACTGTTTCAATAGCAGTTTTCTAGGGGACAATGACTACCCATTAAAAACCAGGCTGATGACACATCCATCATAAACTGAGCAGGTAAAAGGTCTGGACTTGATTCCAGGTGTTACTTTATGTTGTGATTTCACAGAAACAGCTTTCAAATACAAATGTATCTCAATGGAAGTGAACCTGATCATCCTTGGGCTGGATAAAAAAAAAATGGTGAAAAACTCCTTGACAACATCCACCTTAGTGAAGAACACTCTCCAGGAAGTAGGTCTATCAGAGTCTAGGTCCACCACAAGGTGCAGACTTCATCAGCCTCAACAACAGAAAGGCCACATTAGACTTGGCCAAAAAATACCTAAAGAAGCTAGAACAGATCTGGAGCAGCATTCTTTGGACAAATGAGACTCAGACCAACCTGTACAAGACTCTTTTTTTTTTTTTTTAATGCACTGGTATTACTATCACTGTTTTAAAAGCTACTGGAAATATATTATTCTCGAATGATTGATTGATTATATAGGTAAATGGTAGGTTAAATAATCTTTATGTTTTTTTTAAGACTGTATTAAGTGCCCAATTATTCTTTGCCTTAGAATTTGATAAAGATGTAATATTTTGACCTCATTAACAATACAAAGAGCTTTAGAACACAGAAAATGACTTAAGTCCTATTGACATATGATATAATGTATGATTAATCCTCCTAGTTAGTCTTCTATGTTTCAGTAATAGCAGATAAACTCCTTATATTATGATCGCTGGCTGCTTTAGTTAGAAGCAGTCCCAAAACAGACCGTTTTAAGTTATAAAATGCAAAAGTGTTCAAAAAGTGTAATATGGGACATTTAAAAAAATAACTTTTCATTCTTGGCTCAGAGAGATAAAATCTGAAACACTTTCTGTTTATCCAACACAGTATGCCATACTCATTTCTCAGATGCAATATTTGAATAAACCTGTGGTGGTGACCTTTGCATTTCCTGCTTATGTTCTCACAAACAGATCAGTTTTAGGAGTTTTTGCATGTGCTGCCAGTGTCACGTTAAAAACTGAGTGGTGCCTGGAGGCAGAGCTCAGACCAACCTCAGAGCTGTCACCAAATCATCCATCAGGTAAGGCCTTCTTTAAGACTTTTTAATTTGGTTATATTTAGGACTAATGCTCCATCTGACCAGTGGTGGAAGAAGTACTCAATTTCTTTACTTAAGTAAAAGTATCACCTTAAAATTTCTACTTAAGTAAAAGTCTAAAAGTACTCACTTTTAAATGTACTTGCGAGTAAAAAAGTAAAAGTATTTCACACAGACCCAACTCATGAATGAGTTAAATGTGAGGGATTTTGCTGATTCCACATGAAATGAACAAACTGCTGCAGTAGAAGAGACTGAACTTCTGTCTTTATTATTCTGATGTTTCTAAAGCAGTACTACTTTACTGCATCTGTTATATTTAAGTACTGTGTGTCTACAATGAGGGCACGACAAAAACACACGATTTTAAACCAAAACCTGAAATACTTTTTACTTCAAACCAAGTCATAAATGCAGTGGAGTAAAAAATAGAAGTACCCCCTGTAAGATTTACTCAAGTAAAGTACAGATACATGAAAACTGTACTTAAGTAACTAAGTACTTTTACTTCGTTACATCCACCACTGCATGTGACCATCTACACAATTTTGTAGTACACCTTGTATGTATAATGACACATAAAGCACTTACTTTATATTTGTGAGTATATGAACATGTAAAAGCTTGTATTGTTCTGTGCTGGGACTAAATATAAAACTAATGTACAGTAGAGTGCAGTAGAAATGTTACATTTGTTAAATTAAACCTGGTCAGAAATATGAGATGATTACTGCAGAAGGCTGGACAGAGTTAGAGACCACTCTAAAATGTTTTTATGTTATGGCACCAAGATCCTGAGTCTGAAGTGAGAAATAGGAAAAGCAAGGATCTTCATCAGAGCTGTCCTCAATTTACAACCAATACCAAATAACTATCCCCGAATTTACCCCGGGAACGTCACAAGGACATCGCAGCAGCAGGTCGTTTTACACGAGTCTGTTTAACAGCTTCAGTTTACACCGAGGGTGCCATAGCTGCTGCTGCTCCGCTGCTCGTGTGAAGCCCTGCTGCCGGCATTGCATGTGGTCGTTGTGTCCTTGGGCAAGACACTTGACCCACCTTGCCTGTGTGAATGTGTGAATGTGTGAATGTGTGAATGTGTGAGTGTGTGTTTGTGGTGGTTGGAGGGTCCATAGACACAAAATGGCAGCCACGCTTCCACCACTGAGTATGACTGAGGAATGAATAATGCGCCACATTATAAAGCCACTCTGAGAGCCTAGAAAAGCACTGTATAAGACTAATGCACTATTATTATTATTATTATTATTATTATTATTATTATTATTTTACAGACTACTCATAGTCTAAACTCAAAGTGGTGACCACTGTGTCTCATGTCTTCTCCTTCCTCATGTTGTCCCTGTAAAATGGTTGTTTGTTGTTGTTAGTTTATTTTGGTCACAAGTATAACAAAATTATTGCAGATAAATTTATAATTAATTAACTGTCATACATTCTTATAAATAAATAAATAAATAAATAAATAAATAAATAAATAAAACAAACAAACATAATGAAAAGGTGTAGGCTGAAGCCAGGCCTTTTATCCTTTGTTTTATAATTCACTTAACAGAAAAACAGCTCCTAATAGAATTGATTCACATGGCCTTATTTTTGCAAAATGAAGATTGTTTTTGTGTTAGTTGTGTATTGCCCCAAACCTCTGAACAATAGGTTATATATAGCATTACTACAGAACAATAAATAATTAACAGACTATTTTTATTTAATGTATACCTATATTTATATAATATTGCTATTGCTTTAGATTTGTTTGTTAGTGTCATAATTCAAATATTTCTCCCCCTCAAGAATTCATTTCTCTATGCACAATGTTTGCTTTACTGCTGTTTTCAGTGAGCCTTTATTTTGAAAGTATAATGGAAGTTTATTTTGACACTTGGTGCCTGTTTCCTGTGTTGTCCCAGGTGTAGCTCTGTAGATCGACGCTCAAAAAACAGAACTGGAACCTTTCTTGAGTAGAGCGGTGAGTCGCTCGATGGCCAAACAACAAACTGCACATATAGCAAAACTTATCTTTTAATAAAATATTTTTTTCTGTTTTATGTCAACAGACAATGGAGAGCCAGAATGACTCCCTGAGGCCAAACTTAACACATCACTACAACTACAACTACTATTCTATTTATAAACTGAACCCTTATGCTATTATTGCCAGCATCGCTTGTGGATTCCTGGCTCTAGTAGTTGCAATTTATCTTCTGTATACTATGGTGAGTAGTCCTAAGTTTTTTGGCCGCATACTAATTAACATTGTAAATAAATGGGATAAACCTTCATGAGATTATTATACCTGTAACTGTTTATGGTGCATTTATTTGCCATGCTGCTGGTTCGTTTCCTTATTTCCCACATTCAGTGACTGCTCTGGGCGACATTAACAGGTTGCTGTCACGATCTTGTTTCATTTGTGTTTTATTTTGATGTCTAGTTAGTCCTGGTGTTTTTCTGTTTTACTTCCTGCTTCCTGTGTTTCCCTCTTGTTTGATTGCCTGCCCCACACCTAAAGTGTGTCACCTGTGTAATCCTCGTTTATTTAGTCCCTGTGTCATCCACAGTTCTTTGTTGTGTCATTGTCAGTGTCAGGTCTGTGCCTCGTTCTTGTCTGGTCTCCTGAGTCCCCAGTGTTTCCTGTAAGTAGTGATGTGCAAATGAAGCAATGAATCAGTACTGGACCACTTCATCAATTGTGTTGCCTATGGGTTCATTCAGTCAAAGCTTTGTTTCAGTGACATCTAGTGGTGAAATAGGAGACAGCAAAACAATGTCTTAATTATGTGATGAGTGTAACCAGGGTATGTATGAATGATGTACACATATTTTGGTAAAGATTGATTGGTTGGTCAGTTGATAAATAAAAAATGTATTAATGTATGGATTAGTTAGGAGAAAAATACCCACTACCTGTAAGTTTGATTTTGTATTTTGCTCTGCTTTGGGATTTTTGACTTTTGTGTTTTTTTCCTGGGTTTTGTCTTTTTAGATTTTATTTTGTTCTGGCTTTTTCCTTTCTCATTTTTGGACTTTTTCCTTTGTTGTTTTTTTAAATTAAACTTCACTGAAGCAGCCCTGCCATTTTTGGGTTCTTTTTCCCCCATGTCCCACAAACTGTGCCAGTTGCATTAAGAGCTGTTGTTGTTGACACACGCCATTGGAAGAGGACATTGAAAATTAAAACAGCTACCCATTTTTACAACTGCCCCCGGCTCATGGTGCACTGTAAATTGTTATCTATAACATTTCCAAGCCCACCACTCAGCAACAGAAAAATAGCTTTTCAGCTTCTATTTTCATAACAAATGTAAACCTGAACCAATTTACCACCACAACATACAAAAATATGATATCAAAGTGAAATTTAGAGCTACCTTAAATAAACTTCTGGGTCCAAGATTAGCTTTAGATTATTACAAACCAGAGATGATCTGCTGTAATCACTGAGCTCACCACCACATCATTCTGAGAAGCTCAAAGGCTTTTCTCTCTGTGCCCTCTGAGGAACCTGAGTATATGAGGCTCACACAGTGTCACTGTACAGCAGACAAACTTTTCTTGTCTTATGGTGGAGCCACATTGTGCAGGCCTGTCGCTAAACAGAGCCTGGCCACTGGATAGATGACTCTTGTCTGTGCACGAGCAGGGAGGTCTCCTCCATCACCAGAGGCTGCTCCCTCTTCATGTGGGACAGTGTTTAGAGGTGTACCCTTGGAGAAGGTGTGTAGTGCTGCTGGTTAGGTCCATCATGTTCTGGGACACTTTGTGCTTTCCATAATTTATGTTCATTACCAGGACACAGTTTCTGTTCTGGTGTTTATAATAATAAAGCATGTCAACTGAAAAGCCATCTCCACTTCCTTGTGAATAATTTACCATACTGTTGTCACGTGGTTACAAGTTCACCAAAATAAAACAGAATGATGATTACGCATTTAACATGGTTTATAGAGAAAGTGAACTTGTAACCATCTAAACATTATTTTTTATGTTTCAGAGAGGGGCAGTTTGCCTGAAGCCAGCTCTCACTGCCTTCTCTCTTTGTTTTTCTGCAGAGGCGAGACAAAAAGGTTATTTCAGTCTACATCATTAACATCCTCATCTCAGACTTCATGCAGCTCTTCGGCATGATCACTTGGCTCGATGGAGTTTTTACATACTCCATATTTCTATTGCATTCGATTTATTATTATGGGTATTTGTCGAGTGTGGGCTTCATGTTTTGTGTTGCCTTTGAGAGGTACTCCCTCATTATGAATAAATAGTTAATATTCTGTTGAGTCTGTTGTGTTTTTATTAATAATATGTGTTGTGTTGCAGGTACTTGGTGATTGCCCACCCGCAGTGGTACAGCCTCAGTCAGCCACTCGGGATGAGAGTGAGAGTTTGTGTCCTCTTCTGGCTGCTTCCATTCATCCCCTTGTTTTTTTTTGACAATGGAGTAATTGCCTGTTACGTACTAATCCCCATGCCCTTGTTCATATTCTTTCTTGTTGGGGCTCTTAAAGCTCTGTCTGCAGCCATTCACTTAGACTCATCTGAAAAACGGCAAATTATAGGGATTCTGGTTTTGCTTATTGTTCTTGACTCTCTGTTATTTTTGTCAAACATTTTTGGATTGGGTTATATCCCATTAGTTTTCTTTAGTCCTCTTGCAAAAGTGATTCTATACATTTTCATTCAGAGAGGTGTTCTTGATCGTCTGCTGGTTTGTCTCTGTTGCTGCAGAATGGACACAGATCAAAGTCCCACTGTGACGGTCAGTGGGACTGAGGGGCAGCACTAAAGTGCAGGAACATGGCTTTATCTCAAAAGAAAAGGGTGAAATGATTAAAGAATTACAGTAATGTTTAGATGAACAACCAAATTAAGGGAATCAGGATCACAATTCTATTTTTCAATTCACTTTTAATGATATAGCCTAATATTACAAAACAGAAGTTTTCTCAAAGTTGTCTCTTTACAGAAACAGACAAACAGGCAAACAGACCCTTGCCTGGAAAATCCAGACTGATATGTCTCTGTGTTATTCTACAGAGAAATATCAGTCTGGTCACCACGCCGTCCGCAGTGGTTTACTCAAATCCCAAGCGTACCGTGCATTTTGATTGGTTTATTTAAGTCACGTGTTCTTCGCGAGCAGCGTCACTCGTACGCGTCTCCTCGCCGACAACAATCAAGATGGCGCACCGAGGAGCTGAGAGTTTGTTTCATTCAGCGGTATGGTACGGTAATGTTGAAATAACTCCTTCGTTCCTCCCTCGTGGCTTCACTACTCCGTTTGTTTACTTTCTCACTTTCTTGTCGCTTTGTTAATGTCACGTCCACCATTTTCTGATTGGCTAACTCCGCTGTCCGTTAACTCGGGTTTGCTCCGCCCTAGAAATCGAATTGATTCTAAGGCGACCAGACTCATCCACTGGTACAGCAGTGAGTCTGGAATTTCCAGGCAAAACAGACCCAGCACGCCGCTGATGCGCCTTCTTACGTAAAAAGTGTGGGTTTGTTTGAATGTGGTTGTTACGTACAGCACGGTGGCTGTCAGTGCAGTGGGCGACTGCAGTGCAGTGCCCCAGAACCCTTCTCCAGATCGGATTGCGCCAGTTGTGCCTAAACATGTGTAGGCACTGTCTGATCCATTGAATGTGTTTTTAACCATTTCTTCACAATGTTGTAACTACTTCATTTTCAAGCTAATGTTAAAACTTTGACCCATCACTTTTTTATATGCATTATTTTTCCTCACAAATGTTATTTCTATTAATGTAAAGATGTCATAAGTAGTGCTGGGCAACAATAACATTTTTTAATCGCGATTAATCGCAGTCTTACTATAAAGTTCAATCAATAATGTATTCTGGCTCTTCCAGCTCATAAATGGCTCTTTATTTGATAATTTGTAGCTTTTACAATTCAGCCAGTATGTGCAGTTTTGACTTGGTTGCCTATAGTGAATATAGCATCATTTCAAACATGCTTGACAGACAAATAATAATAATAAATAAAAAATAATTATTTTGCAGACAAAGAGCACTACAGCAGATACAGCTAGGCCTATATTTTCACCTTTTTTTTTTTTTACCTTTGGAGGTGGACTTAGATATGGGAAGTAAATAACTTGTTTTTGGTAATTTTTCAAGTAAAACATCATTGATACAATCTGTGTGTATTGTTGCTGATAGCATTAATTAGCCGTGCATATATTTAACATCGTTAATGTTGTAAGACTTTAGTGGTTTGTATCTCAGTGAGTCCTGGGCCATCTACATGAAACAAACATTGTTAGGAATCTAAAAGTCTGCTCTGTCAGGACCATTGGGTCTCTGTACTCTTCCCCTGTCCTGCATGCCCCGCCCCCTGCCTGGTGTCACAGAGAAAAAGAGAGATAAAGACTTGGCTGCTGACGGACCAGGCTCTGTGAACTGGCTCTTTCATGACTGACCCATAATTTGCGTTAATGCGCGTTAAAATAATTATCAGCGTTAATTAATGAATGCATTAACGTGATAATAACGCGTTAACGTGCCCAGCCCTAGTTATAAGCAAAGTTGTCTATTTTAAGTTCTCCAAAAGTCTGCTCCTCTGAGAACACAAGTCCACAGTCTGCATACTGGGAAATGAGAAACGGCCCAGGTCAGGAGTACCCAGCTGGAGGATTGGTCTGTTGTGCATGTTTTAGGTGACAGGGGTAAAGTGCAGCACCTGGAGGAAACCCACCCAGACACAGGGATCTTCTTGCTATGGATTATGCTGTACATGTTACATGTAAATGTTGTACTTTGAAATGTACTGATGCTGTATTTCTTCTGATTTTAATATGTGACTATTTTGCTTGTATTTTAAAAATGATACTCTTTCACATAAGCTCTTGAAAATTGTATATATTTGTTTAGAAGGGATAATGTTTTTAATGTAATGGAAATGTGCACTGTACTATGGGTGATGTCTGGTTTGTTGTGTTTGATAAGTTTTCAGTAAAATCTGTGTTGCTACCTTTATAATGAGACATGTTATGTTCAACATTTTATTTTAGATCTTGACATGACCAAAAAAAAAAAAAAAAAAAAAAAAAAGATATTTGACCTGTAAGATTTTAATGTGGTATCACTGGAGGTGGGTGATACTGTAATTTCTTTATCCGGTGCCAGACAAATTCTTTGTATAAAAAATAAAAATAATTTTTCTGGCTGGCCAAAAATCTGTGCAGTGGGCAGAGATTGAGGCCACACCCGGTCCAATAATGGAGATAAACAGGAGGCTAAGTAGGTAGCCAAAAATTTTACTCAACTACATGTATTGTCAATTCAGAATAACATAAAACTACGCTTAGAAGTACAATTTATTCTAAAGGTTGACAGGAGCTATATCATGCAAAATTGACTTTTGTGATCTTTCTACCAGGTTATAATGTAGTGGAGTGTGTATAGTGTTGTTATAAAGTTGTTCCCTCAATAAAAACAGACCTGGAGTTGTGTTTTGTTTCAATCACGCCTGTTTGAGTAATCCTGTATTCTCTGGTGCTGAGTTTCTGAGGCCTCAAAGCTGCCGCTGCTTTCCACCAAATTCAGATCTGTCTAAATCATCCTAAATATTCTGCCAAAGACACAGTAAGAAAACTGTATCCCTCTATACCAAAAACTGAAAGACAGCAGGTGTGGCTTTTATACTAAAGCAAAGGAGTGCCCTCTGCTGGGGACAACAAAAAGTACAATCCTGCCAAGCAATATAAACTAGGGCAGTGTTTTTCAACCTTTTTTGAGCCAAGGCACATTTTTATAGTTCAAAAAATCCTGAGGCACACTACCCTCAAGAATCTTACTAAATGACACTAGAAAGAAACATAATGACAATAGAGTGTTTCAATTTTTTCAAACTCAGTGTGAATCTCTGTTTGGATGAACATAAAGCTGATATTCTGGCAGTAATTAAAGGACTTACACAAAGCTCTTCCTCAACAGTTCCCAGTCTCTCTCTGTTTTTAGTTTTAATAGCAGTCATGCTTGAAAAGCTCAGCTCACATAGATACGTTGTGGAAAATGGGAGCAATGTAGAAATAGCTCTGTCACGATCTTCTCTCAGTTCAGTTAATTCCTCCTGATCCTGCAACACCATGTCCTTTTCAACAACTGCAGTGGAGATCTATGGGTCCCTAACTCAGTCAAGGCAATCAGTGGAGGTTGATGGGAAATAAAATAACTTCTCAAGAGTTTTCAAATGTTTGCCTATTGTCTCACATAGTGCTACAATGTTGACATAATGCCATTTTTGGGTGAGAGGGAACATGTCAAGGTTTGCTCTTTCCACGTGTTGTTGCCAGAGGTGTAGTTTTGAACGGAATCCATTTATTTAATCTGTACTTGTGAGCAGATTTTCATTTCGCCCTTGCATATGTGTGTTAAGTTCATTCAGGTGCTGAAATATATCCGCCATGTCAGTCTCACACACCACTCGTCACTTGCAAGCAGCTTTACGTTATCGTACTTTTCATTGGTCAAAAGTACTTTAAGTTCCTCTCGCAGCTCATTCACACAGGCCAACACTTTGCTGTGAGACAACCACCGGACTTCTGTATGAAGCAGCAAGACATTATGTTCCGCTCCCATTTCTTCACACAAAGACAAAAATATGCAACTTTTTACAGGCTTTGTCTTTACAAAGTTTACCATGCGCACAACATTATCCAACACAAGAACTCGGTCTGCTGGTAAAGTCTTCGCAACAAGTACCTCACGGTGCAAAAAATAGCGTGTGACCACAACATCTGGCTGTCGGTCTTTCACTCTGCTAACAAAGCCTTTAGTGCGCCCGACCATGGCAGCAGCCCCATCTGTGCACACACTGATGCAGTTTTCCCACGTAAGTCCTCCTTGTTCAATGTATTCTGATGTGACCCGAAAAAATTCCGCTCCTGTTGTTTTCTCAGGCAGTAACTTGCAAAATAAGAAGTTTTCTGTGATAGTGTCCCCACCCACAAAATGCACATTAGCCAGGAGTTGCACGTGTCTGCTGATATCCGTAGACTCATCAAGTTGCAATGCAAATTTCCAACCTCTTCGTATTTTTTCCAAAACAACGCTTTCAATGTCTGCAGACATGTCCGAAATGCGTCTTGCAATAGTGTTACTCAAAAGAGGCACTTTCACTATTTCTTGACGGCCTCGGGGTCAAGCATCTTGTTTACAATGGCTTTACAGGCAGGTAATATTACTGTCTCTGCCACTGTGTGTGGCCAGAGCCGGCTCTAACCAATTTGGTGTCCTAGGCGAAATTTTTTTAAAATTTTTTTTTGGGGGGGTTACTGCAGTGTAAAAGTCAATAGTGAATCTTCACGTGACGCTAATCTTCACAATCACATCCACAGAGAGAGGAGAGACAGGGACAGGTGTGGACAGGGACAGGAACAGAGACCAGCTCAGAACCAGTGTCTCATTGTTATGGGCCTTCATTAAAAACATCAAAATTAAGCTTCACTTTGAAACCAAGCCCAACACTGCTCAGTTACAGCCCTCACAGCAGCAGTCACAGCACAACACAGAATTAATCGTGAAGTTTAAAAGTATAGAGCTGATTATTATTTTTCTTAAAATAGGTATTCAGAGCAATCAAATTTAATTTAAAATTATATATTGGATATAAGAATAGAAAATGTACCTTTTTATTTTATTATTTGAAATATAATTGAAATATAATTTAAAGAAATGCTATTTGAAGGAATAAAGAGACCTTGTTGTGTTCTGGACTTAACTTGAGGACATTTTCACAGATTGGACCTCAGTGAATGTTTATTTATATCAGGGCAGCGCTATGGATGCAGGCTGCACTTTTAAAGATACACAGTTGTTATTGAGAACAAGTGCGGTTAATGTTGACTCAAATGTGGCCCTCAGGAAAAAATAATTGCCCACCCCTGGTCTAATAATTATGATACATAGTCCAGGCTAAATAAACGTGGCAGCACACTCACTGTCTTTAATTACAAAGTAACACAGTAACACGCAGTGGCCAGCTACGGTGTAGTTTATTTCAGCTTTGCTAGCCTCGTAGCTTGTGCAAATGAAAAGTTAAACAGCAGTTTTTAATGTTAGAATAAACAACTACATACCTCTACTTTGGCCCCCTTTTTCCTCCTCCTCTTTTCTCCGCTTTCTGAAAGCAGCACCTGATGGCTTGGACGCCTTTTCATGATAAAAAATTGTCAAACTACTTGTTGATGTAACATCCATCAATTTAGGGACCACTGCTGTGATGCGCGTCAACAATACACCCATCCCCCCCGCTTCCACCGTAAACTGTGTCAGTCAGGTTCAGGCCAGGTCAATCAGAAGTCATTAGGATTTTTTTTTTTTCATATTAGAGTACAAAGAAGAAATAACACGATTCACTTGATTTTTAATTATTTGCTATTTATTTAAAAATATACTTTTTTTTTTTGAGGGGTGCAGCTGGGCGCCCCCTCCAGCAGATGGCGCCCTAGGCAACCGCCTAGATGGCCTATGCCTAAAGCCGGTTCTGTGTGTGGCTTTTTTGATTTGGCAATCAATTCAGCAACTTGATAGCTAGCTTCAAACATTTACTTTAACAGTCTTCCTCATCAACGTTGCTTGTTTCTCAGTGTGTTCTTGTAGGTGAACAAAATATTCTGCGCTCTTGTTTTGATGTGTTGGATGTTTAGTTTGGAGATGCAGTTTAAGTTTACTTGGGACCATGGCGCTATTTGATAGCTTTTCCCCACACCCCACACATACCGGAGTAGGTGCTGTTGGATCCCCGGTGAAAGTAAATCCAAATGACAGGTAACTTTGTTTGTATTGTATTGTGCTTTCTTTTTACCACCACTTGTGCTAGGGCCTTCATCTTGTTCAGATGTTCGCTCTGGACCCTGTGCGGCGTTTGTATTTTTCCTTTTCAGATATTTATCCATGTTTTTTGCCGCTATCTCTCGCTCATATCATTAACTCTACTGTCTTAAATTAACGAGGTGATGAGAACTAGCTACCTGCTGCCACCTACTGGGAGGAGTGTTATATTAACATGCCAATGACCACAGTCGTATCAGGCACACCACTATGGCGAATGATTTGCAGTAACTTAATAATGATTTTCTGTATCGATTAGGTGAAATTCGAAATTTTCTCGTAGCATTCATGACGGTCACTCACGGCACACTAGTGTGCTGCAGCACAGTGGTTGAAAATCAAGGAACTAGGGCACATACAAAATTAAACTTTGGCCTATAGATAATGCACCAGTAGCGAAAGATGGTAATGAGGGGTCTCAGTGCAGGTTTTTAGCATGGGCCCTAAAGTTATGAAGCACATTCACTCAAGTCTATACGTCCATATATAATACTTTTAGTTAATATAAAATGCACAGTACTCTCTTAAAGTTGACTAATATTTTCTTTAAAATAGTTGGTGCAACCAAAAAAGAAAAGAAAATGATTTATTTTATGTTTGTTAATTTATATCACATTCATATGTTAGCATCATGTTACTAATGGCTGCACTGCAGGGGGTGACAGACACCTAATCCAAGCTTTCTTTGCAAAGTCAAAGTGACAGCTCCCTAAAAGAAGACATTTTCCATACATATACATTATTTTAAATTACAAAATGTGAAATACTAATGCAAAGGTATCCAAAATTATTTAAAAAAGTCTGAGGGGGAAAAAAAACACAAAAAAGGACCCTTTAATCTACCCCAAAACACATTTTTTACCAAAAAAAATGGTATATAAGTAGAATATGTAGAGGGCCGGAGTGGCTAATCTGGAGAATTGCGAGATTTCCCGAAGGGCCGGTCAGTTTGAGGGCCGTTAGAGCCGCTGTACGTCAATGCTCAAGCATCAATGGCTGTGCCTTGTACAATCACTGCACCTGCTCAATGCTCACCTGTGCTTCTTCTCTCTGATCTGAGGGCAGTCTCTCCCGTTCCCCTGCTCTAAACACTGTGCACAGTTAATGGCTGTCCAGGCAGACTGTCAGGGACACAGTCATCTATTTGTGCCACAAATGCTTCCTTACTTGCCCTGCCATTGGTTACTTTTACCGTGAGCGCTTGATTCAGTAGAGGAGTGTAAACAGAATGCTCCATTACAGATATCTACAAAAATACAAAACAGTATTGCTTTAAACCAGGCGCTGGACACAAATGTGATTTGGATTACATACAGAATTACACCTTACAAACTGCATTTGGGGTGTTTGAAGCAAAACACGAGCAAGTCTCTCTTTGCTAAGCATGACAATAATATATCAGGAACGTTCAAACGACAAATAAGAAAGAAAATATTAATAAAACCACTGCTTGATGTTTTCTGTCAGGTTAACAGTGTGAGCAGTGAGAAGGCATTCACCTGTAAAAGCTGAGCTAAAGCTCCTGGACAGGACAACCAGGGCTGGTTATGTGACAGTCTTTGTAAATGTGTCTCCTAAAGGTAAGACTGCAGTCTTGATTTAGCTTTTGATACAGTAAACAATCATAATTGTTGAAGAAACTTTAGTCTTTCCAGTTCTCTTCAAATGTTACATGTCATCATATATGAGTAGGAGGTCCCAAGTTGTCAAAATTGGTCAAACTAAATCTCAGCCTTTAGATTGTAATATTGGAGTGCCACAAGGCAGTATTCTAGGTCCTTTACGTTTTCTTTTGTACATGAATGATCTCCCACTCGTGTGCAGCTATTCAGAGAAATGCAGATGATACTGTATTTTTTTTATTCTCTAAATTATATTATAACAACCTGAGTATCAATGTAACTCACCAAGGAAGCATTTACAAATATCCAGCCCAGTTCTCTTCTCTGATCATACACTGAGAACAACACCTCAGCTACAGAGAGCACACCCTGAGCCTGGCCAAGAAACTACAGCAAAAAATGCATGTGTGCAACAAAACCAGACCATTGTCATTGTCTGTCTCTAACACATACTTACACTGTACCGTCTCCTACGGTCTGCATGTCTGCTCCCTGACCACTAAGGATGTCCTCAAACCTGTGGCCTGACTCTACAGCAGGGCATTTAAGAACCACTGTAAACTTCCTGGCTGAGACACAGCACTGTCTAGGTGTAATGCTTCGACATTTGAAAGCTTTGTTAACAGTGCGGCCCTCAAGTTTTATTTTCAGATAAAAAACAGCCGTCTTTCACCCGCGTTACTCCCAACAGTCAACACTCGACAGAAGGAGCAGCTCCCAGTGCCTGCGTTCAGAAACACCTTTGTGAAATTAATGCAATTTAAGTTTAAAGGGACATCAGGTTCAGTATTTTAAACATATAAGACACACTGACTTAGTGGCTACATTCTAGTTTACATTACCCATAATATTATGTAATAAATATTGCTCAGTGTAATTTCTAATTCGTTGAGCAGATGTGTTTGGGCCGATCACTAAAGGAGTAATGAACTTTATGATTTTGAAGTGTAATCTGAACATACAGAAACATGTGCTTTTAACTCCAAATATTTATTACACATCTTAACTGTATGACACCTCGTGATTCTTTGAGCCCTGGGCTTTTTGCAGCTCTGATTCTGTCATTTGCTGATACTGCTGTAAGATTCTTGCAAGCTGTTATTCTCTAAAAGTATAGCCTAAAAAGGATGACTTTAGTTGTTTTTTACACATATCTTACCTGAACAATATGTAGGTTAGGTCCATTCTCACCAGTGATGGGAATATTGGCTCATTGTAGTGAGCCAGATCATTAGGTTCGGCTCACCAAAAAGAGTCGGCTCTTTTGGCTTCCAAATGGCTCTTCATTTTATCAGCTATAGCTTTTATATTTCAGCCACATTTAGTGCAGTTTTGACTAATGAGTCATACTGTGTACTCATATATAACCAGTGACGTGCGGTGAGGTTGATGGTTGGTGAGGCACTGACATTAGAGCAGGGGTCTCCAACTAAAATTGCTCCGGGTCCACAGAATTAATCTTCTACCTCTGCTGGGGTTTGAACAAATGTATAAAAAAATAATAAATAGGCTATATTACAATGTTTTTATGTATTTATTTTGGAGTAAAGTGTGCAAAAGTACAATGTGTATGATTTCATGGAGCTATTATTTCCACTTAGACAGCAGCTGATGTTTGAACAGACTCTGATCATACTGAAGATGGATTTATAGACAATTTTCCTCTCTCCTCCAGGCAGCATTATTTGGATAACACTTTTATACTATATATTATATTATACTAAATGCAAACGATTTAGAGGAGTGCAGCTTCATAAAACAGGCTAAATGCACAAATTAGTGGCTAATTAATCTGCACATATCTCATTGAAAAGAGCGGGTTTTTCTCTGACCTGATGTTTAAAGCAGATCTTTCAGCTCCGGCGTTGGTTTTCCTTTATTAATTAGATCCCATTTCAATTGGAGGTCCAGTTTTGATAAAGATCCTTGTATCTTCTAAGTTTGGCTTTTATGTGGAGCAGCAACGTGAACCTGTGTGCTCTCGTACGCCCCCTATAGTGAGGCAGAGTAGCATTTTTATCTGCGGTTTTATGCGATCAGCAAAACTAAATATGTAACACATACATATTAAATGCATTAGCCTGACTATGCAAAATTAGAGCGCACATTAAAAGTGTTTGAAAACATTATATTGGAGATGTGAAGAGAGACAGAAACAACAATTACAAATCTCAGCCCAGTTACTGAGGGATCTGAGGTGAGGCGCCCATGTATTTGAACAGGAAATACACAAATTCAGCAATTCTGACTATGAAATCATGGACATTATTGGATTCAAAAAGAAAATCAATACAAAGCACAGACCAGAGAAACAGACAAGTACATTGGATTACTTCACAGCGTTATGCCTCTTGACTATAGCTCTTTTTATGCATAAGAATAATAATGTTGAAAAAGGGCTGTCCCACTCCGCCTGTGAGTAGAGTAGTAAATGTTAATGATCAGACTCGTCTGCTGTGGGTGAATGGGAGCCATGTTGGGTCAGTATTTAAACATGACTTCCTCACTTTGGACATAAATTAAGTGCTTTGCTCCCACTCCAGGACACAAGGGATTACTGAAGTCCTGCAGATCATTATCAACACAGGAACACTCGGCAACTATTTCATTTTATTTAGGCTCCAGGCGCCTCATTTTGACAACCATTCAACACAAAGAGTAGTGCTTTAGTAATGAGAAAAAAGGTAAGACTAATAAGTTGTATTTAGGGCCGGCTCTAGGCTTTTTGTATAGACATAATGAATGAATTAATCACAAATCTCTGACTTTATTTGAACAAAGTCTATTGCAGCAAATGAACCAACAAAGAAGTATTTTAAAGAATAAATAGGAATAAATAAAGGAGTCCAAAATGATGAATACACCTCAAACAAAAACAAAATGTTACCTTTATCCTGCGCTCTCTTTTCCATCTCCAGTTTTCTGATTTTTCCACCCTCAGCATCACTCCTAAATTTTCTTTTAGGGCCCATTTGAGTCTTTCATTTTACTTGGGTTTAACATTATAAGTTGCAAATATGAACTTCACAAATGCAACTAGTAATTGAAAATGAAAACAGTGTTCATCTAAATTAAATGCGGTCAGCACCATTCTGGTCATGTTATGGCCCTAAACAACTGCATAGAGTGTTTATGCCAAGAGCCCCGGTTGTATTTAATTAAAGGGGTAGACTATATTATGCTTTTATTAATATTTTTATTTATCTTGGTTGCCTCTAGAGCAGCAACACGTTTTACAACCTTTAAAAACATTATCTGACTAAATTAATAAGTTTTTAATAAATACTCTATTGGTGCCATAAAGAAACAGTGAAGAGACCAGCAGAGGGCAGCAGAGTGTTGTTGTCTTTTAAACATAAACAGAAAAAAACTTTTTATATGATGCTGCTTTACTAGAAAATGAAAAAAAAAAAGCTGTGAGGAATCAGTGGAAACAGCGCTGTACATGTTTTTTTGGATAAATGAATGAGAGCAGTCTGGATGTAGAGGGCTTGTTGTTGATTGGTCAGTGCTTCCTGGAGTGGGCAGAGGTTCATGAGGTTCATGTTTTGAGGCCTAAGAAACTCAGTGCCAGAGAATACAGGATTACTCAAAAATGTGTGAATGAAACAAAACTCAACTCCAGGCATGTTTTTCATGAAGTTACAGTTATAGGCCTTAGCGAGCGTGCATGGCCCTCCTCCGTTACCTTAAACTTTATATATGTGTGCGAATACCACCTTTGTATCTAGCACTGTCTTTGAATTTGACCTTCATGCCTGTAACCGTGCTAAATGTATCTTGTTTTTAATTTGATGCCAGACCCTTGTCATGTTAGCTCTGCCACGTGTTAACCTAAGGCACTGCAGTTACACAGTTTAGCCACAAGAGGGCTTCGGAGACCACAAAATAACCTCGAGGTCTCTAGCCTGTGTAATACTGTTTGTTTTCCTTATTACTTCAGTGTACACCAGTGCACGCTATATATTCAGAGATATTATTTATTATGCCTTTGTAAATAATTCAGTGTCTTTCAGTTGATTCATGTATAGTGAATTAATATTATTTTTGTACTTTCTTGTTTTGTAGAACACACATCTTGTCCATTACTGTAATGTCCAATAACTCATCATTAAAGTTAATTTGGAATAACCTCTCTCTTTTACTTCTAAGAGTAATTTTATATTATTCTGAAGCAACAATACTTTTGCTTGAGTACAATTTTTGGCTTCTTACTTAGCCTCCTGTTTATCTCCATTAATGGACCAGGTGTGGCCTCCATCTCTGAACACTGCACAGACATTTGCCAGCTTAAAAAAAAAAGTTTTATTTTCTATACAAAGAATTAGTCTGGCACTGGGTAAAGAAATTACAGTATCACCCACCTCCGGTGATGTCACACTGAGACCAAAAATAAAATGTTGAACATAAACTCTAACAACCATAGTCTGGTTATGAAGGGAGCAACACAGATTTTATGGAAAAACTATCAAACACAACAAACCAGACATTACCCATAGTACATTACACATTTCCATTTTCATTAAAAACATTAACCCTTTAAACAAATATATACAATTTTATAGAGCTTATGTCATTTTTAGAAATACAAGCAAAATAGTCAGATATTAAAAGCAGAAGAAATACAGCACATTTACAACAAACATGAACAGCATGAGCCATAGCAAGAAGATCCTGGAGTTTGAATCCTGGACCGTGAGGAGTGTTTCTGTGTGGAGTTTCCATGTTCTCTCTGTGTCTGGGTGGGTTTCCTCCAGGTGCTGCACTTTACCCCTGTCACCTAAAACATGCACAACAGACCAATCCTCCAGCTGGGTACTCCTGACCTGGGCCGTTTCTCATTTCCCAGTATGCAGACTGTGGACTTGTGTTCTCAGAGGAGCAGACTTTTGGAGAAATTAGAACTTTACTTATAACATCTTTACATTAATAGAAATAACATTGTGAGGAAAACAATGCATATAAAAAGTGATGGATAAAAGTTTGACATTAGCTTGAAAATGAAGTAGTTTAAAAATATACAACTTTAAAACAGTTAAAACACATTTAATGGATCAGACAGTGCCTACACACGTGTGTTTAGGCACAAATGGCCCTATCTGTGCATAATGCAAAATGCATTCTGGGATTTATACCTGCCCTACTACAGGGATTTAGAACAGACTTGCTGAGAAGAAAACTTTCAGTTGGACAGTACTTAGGCTGCAGCAGATATCGTTCACAGGTCTACAAGAACACAAGACCACAGAAGTACACACAGATTGAGAAACGGCCCAGGATCCTGGCTCAGATCTGGAGGAGGGTCCTGGGTCACTGCACTGCAGTCGCCCACTGCACTGACAGCCACTGTGCTGTACATAACAACCACATTCAAACAAACCCACACTTTTTACATAAAAAGGTCCTCCATCAGGGACGTGCTGGGTCTGTTTGCCTGTTTGTCTGCTTCTGTAAAGAGACTGTATCATATTAGGCTATATCAATAAAAGTGAACTGAAAAATAAAATTGTTATAAACTTGGATTCCCTTCATTTGGTTGTTTATCTAAACATTACTGTAACTCTTTAATCATTTCACCCTTTTCTTTTGAGATAAAGCCATGTTCCTGCACTTTAGTGCTGCCCCTCAGTCCCACTGACCGTCACAGTGGGACTTTGATCTGTGTCCATTCTGCAGCAACAGAGACAAACCAGCAGACGATCAAGAACACCTCTCTGAATGAAAATGTATAGAATCACGTTTGCAAAAGGACTAAAGAGAAGTAAAGAAAATGAGATGTCATAAAACACCGAAGACTCAAAAGTGCCAAAGGTTGCAACAATGTTTGGCAAATATAGCAGACAGTAAAGAACAATGGGCAGAACCAGAATTGCTATAATTCGTCGTTTTTCAAATGAGTCTAAGTGAATGGCTGCAGACAGAGCTTTAAGAGCCCCAAGAAGAAAGAATATGAAAAAGGGGATGAAGAATAGTTTGTAACAGGCATCTAATGTAGCGTCAAAAACAAACAAGGGGATAAATGGCAGCAGCCAGAAGAGGACACAAACTCCCACTCTCATCCTGAGTGGCTGACTGAAGCGGTACCACAGCGGGTGGGCAATCACCAAGTACCTGCAACACAACACATAATATTAATAAAAACACAACATAACAGAAAATTAACTATCTATTCATAATAAGGGAGTACCTCTCAAAGGCAACACAAAACATGAAGCCCACACTCGACAAAAGCCCATAATAATAAATCAAATCGAAGTTCCAGTTCCTATCCATAAAAACATCAGAATCATTGGAAAAAGTGGCCCAAGTGATCATGCCAAAGAGCTGCAGGAAGTCTGAGATGAGGATGTTAATGATGTAGACCGAAATAACCATTTTCTCTCGCCTCTGCAGAAAAACAAAGAGAGAAGGCAGTGAGAGCTGGCTTCAGGCAAACTGCCCCTCTCTGAAAGTAAAAAATAGAAAAATTATCTTTAGATGGTTACAGATTCACGTTCATTTATTGAACCGTGTTACATATGTAAACTATGTTCTGTTTTATTTTGGTGAACCTGTAACCGCATGACAACAGTATGGTAAATTATTCACAAGGAAGTGGAGTTGGCTTTTCAGTTGACATGCTTTATTATTATAAACACCAGAACAGAAACTGTGTCCTGGGTAATGAACATAAATTATGGAAAGCACAAAGTGTCCCAGAACATGATGGACCTAACCAGCAGCACTACACACCTTCTCCAAGGGTACACCTCTAAACACTGTCCCACATGAAGAGGGAGCAGCCTCTGGTGATGGAGGAGACCTCCCTGCTCGTGCACAGACAAGAGTCATCTATCCAGTGGCCAGGCTCTGTTTAGCGACAGGCCTGCACAATGTGGCTCCACCATAAGACAAGAAAAGTTTGTCTGCTGTACAGTGACACTGTGTGAGCCTCATATACTCAGGTTCCTCAGACAGCACAGAGAGAAAAGCCTAAAGGTTACTCACCATAATATACAGAAGATAAATCGCAATTAATAGAACCAGGAATCCACAACCAATGCTGGGACCAAAAGTTAAACATACAATCAAACAGTGCTCAGAAGAGTTTGCAGTAGTAGTAGTATTCTCTGAGTGATGTGTTACGTTGGGCCACAGGGAGTCATTCTGGTTCTGTATTTTCCAATTCTCCATTGTCTGTTGATAAAAAACATGTAAAAGATAAGTTTTACTATACAGTTAAATCCGTAAGTATTTGGACACTGACAGAAGTTTACTTATTTTAACTGTTTCTAAAACATATTAAAAATACAGTTATATAATTAAAATGTGCTTAAAGTGCGAACTCTCTGCTCTAATTTGAAAGTATTTGCGTCCAAATCAGAGGGTTTAGGAATCACAGCTCCTTAATGTGTAGCCGCCTCTTTTTCAAAGGCTCAAAAGTAATTGGACATGAGCATAAATAAAATAAATAAGATGTTAAGTTTTAATATTTTGGTGAAAATCCTTTACAGGCGATGACTGCCTGAAGTCTGGAGCTCATGGACCTCACCAAACACTGGGTTTCCTCCTTTGTGATGTTTTGCCAGGCTTTTACTGCAGCTGTCTGCTGTGGTTGTTTGCTTATGGGGCTTTGCCCTAAGTTTTGTATTAAACAAGTGAAATGCAGCTCATTCTGAGTTCTGGTGACTGACTCGACCATTGAAGAATATTTCACTTATTTGCCTTAAAAATTCCTGGGTTGCTTTTGCAGTATGTTTTGGGTCATTGTCCTGTGGAATAAAAAATATAACATATATCCAAAAAGGAGCAGCAGACAAGAGAGAGTCCAGCGCAGAAAAGTTTCTGTTGTTGAAGCTGATCTCTCTGTATTTTCTCTCATGAAGTCTTCTGGTTATGATGGACCTAGACTCTGACAGACCTACTTCCTGGAGTGTGTTCTACTCTAAGGTGGATGTTGTGAAGGAGTTTTTTCATAATTTTTCTCTCCAGTCTAAGGATGGTCAGGTTCACTTCCATTGAGAGACTGTATGTTGTGATTTCACAGAAACAGCTTTCAAATACAAATGTAACACCTGGAATCAAGTCCAGACCTTTTACCTGCTCAGTTTACAATGGATTAATGAGAGAAAAGCCCATGCAGCTCAAGAAATATCTTCTGAGTAAACCGTCTACTTTTGAGCTCTTGAAAAAGAGGCAGCTACACATTAAAGAGCTGTAATTCCTAAACACTTTGTCTGATTTGGATGTGAATACTCTCAAATTCCAGCTGAGAGTCTGCACTTTAGGCACATATGAATTATTATAACATGTGTCTGTATCCAAATACTTATAGACCTAACTGTATGTGCAGTTTACTGTATTCACTGTTTGGCTGTCACAGTTATTTGGTATTGGTTGTAAGTTGAGGACAGCTCTGATGAAGATCCCTGCTTTTCCTATTTCTCACTTCAGACTCAGGATCTTGGTGCCATAACATAAAAACATTTTAGAGTGGTCTCTAACTCTGTCCAGGCTTCTGCAGTAATCATCTCATATTTCTGACCAGGTTTAATTTAACAAATGTAACATTTCTACTGCACTCTACTGTACATTAGTTTTATATTTAGTCCCAGCACAGAACAATACAAGCTTTTACATGTTCATATACTCACAAATATAAAGTAAGTGCTTTATGTGTCATTAAACATACAAGATGTACTACAAAATTGTGTAGATGGTCAGATGAAGGGTTAGTCTTAAATATAATAAAACAGAATTAAAAAGTCTTAAAGAAGGCCTTACCTGATGGATGATTTGGTGACAGCTCTGAGGTTGGTCTGAGCTCTGCCTCCAGGCACCACTCAGTTTTTTACATGACACTGGCAGCATATGCAAAAACTCCTCATAAATATCTGCTCTGAGAACAAAAACAGCTTATGCAGAGGGTTATATCCTGGTAGTCAACACCAGTTTTATTCAAATATTGCATCTGAGGAAAATGTCCCAAATGTCCCATATTATACTGTTTCAGGCTTTGTGAAATAATTTTGGACACCTTTGCATTTGTATTTCATGTTTTATAACTTTAAAAAGTGCAGGAGTTAGTTTTAAAGCAGCAGCATTCATCATTTAAGGAGCTTATATCAAGAGAGACTCCCGGATACTTGTCTGTGGATACAGCTGAGAGCTTTTGGTTGCAGAAGGTGATGGGATTGGATGTGGATATCTGTCTCCTAGATAAGTAAAAAGTAAATTTATTCTGTTTTCTTGATATTATCTGTTAAATGGTTATCTTGCTGCCATTCATGTAAATGTTCTGCAGAGCTATGGTGCCATTATTTGGGCCAGACAGAAAAATAACAGTGTCATCAGCAACTAACAAAGAATCTGAAAAATTAAGCACATGAGGAAAATCATTAATGTACAAGTACATAGGAGCAATAGTTAGGAAGTAGAGGTTAAGGTATTCTGATTCAGCCCTATATAGAAGGTAAATAGAAGTATGTCACTGGACAAAATTGTTCTAGTGCTCCTCCTGGTGGGAAAATGTGGGCAATGACAGCAATTTTGTACAAGTCTCTTATGCCAATGTCTGAAGTAATGTATTTCCACTCAATAGTTTAGCATAATGAACAAAATGTACAAAAGTCAAAAGTACAAAAGCATTTTCACTATAGACATGGTTTGGCAGAATATTTAGGATGAATTTAGTGGCCCCACAAGCCACTAGGGGGCCCATGTTCAGCCTCATCTGAGAAGAGTTTTTGTGCAGATGTCTGACTTAAGTAAATTTTTACAAGGGGTACTTTTAATTTTACTTCACTACATTTTAGAGAAAGTATCTGTACTTTTTACTCCACTACAATTACGAGTTGGTTTGAAGTACAAAGTATTTTGTTTTAAAATCATGTTTTTGTTGTGTCCTCATTGTAGAAACACAGTACTTAAATATAACAGATGCAGTAAAGTAGTACTGCTTTAGAAACATCAGAATAATAAAGACAGAAGTTCAGTCTCTTCTACTGCAGCAGTTTGTTCATTTCATGTGGAATCAGCAAAATCCCTCACATTTAACTCATTCATGAGCTGAGTTGCTGTGAAATACTTTTACTTTATTTCTCATAAGTACATTTAAAAGTAAGTACATTTACTTTAGTAGAAATTTTAAGGTGATACTTTTACATGAGTACATTTTTGCAATTTTTGTACTTTTACTTACTGTTTTTTCCGGATTATTAGTCGCTCCGGAGTATAAGTCACATCAGTCAAAAATGCGTCATGAGGAGGAAAAACATATATAAGTTGCACTGGACTATAAGTTGCATTTATTAAGAGATTTATTTTACAAAATCCAGGACCAAGAACAGACATTTAATCTGGAAAGGCAAGTTATTCAGCTACACAATAGCACACAGAACAAACCTGGGAGGCTGAAGAGGCTAAATTAACAAAACAAGCCAGCGAGTCCAACAAGAAAGTTCACCAAGCTCCCGATCTCATTCTACATCACTGAATATTACTAACAGTAGTTGTCACAAGCCTAGAGCGCCCTCTCATGGCTGTAGATGGCAATGTTTACTCCTTGGTTCATGTTAAATTTGATATTTAAGTCGCAGGACCAGCCAAACTATGACAAAAAGTGTCATTTTGTCCCAGGGCAGGACACTTCATCCACATCGCCAGGAGGAAAGCTTTTTTAACTTCCATCTTTCAACAGCAACCAGTCACTTTGTCATCTAAAAACCTGGCACTATCAAAATATTATCGAATATTCAAAGATCCCAAAGAGTCAAAGGTTTAGATGAACTTATAAGGCTTTAGTTTGCCCCAGCGTCCAAATAAATGGGAAAAGTTGTCCTCCAAATCCATGCAGTTTGTCGTGGGAGCGTCTGTATCTCTCCAACACAGAGCTTGGCCTTCCACATGTGCAGCCAGCAGCCACAATGGTGCAGTGTTTGCTGTGTGAAAAAGCTGCAGTCCAACATAATGGTGGTGGGAAACTGTGCTATTTATGGAGCGATGAAAATACCACAGCTTCCTTGTTTCTGGACGCGGAGAAAAGTGGAGAAAATAAGTTGTAGGGATGGAGGAAAAGGCAGGGGTGGAGCTGATTTCCACTGACATTAAACTGACTCATGTTTTAACAACACCTTCCATTCACAGCAGCACATTATGAACAAGACTTGTTTATGCACAATCTGCTGTTTTCTTTTGTTGTTAATTAACAGTTAGTGCCACTCAGGTTAATGCTAAAAGTCAAATAATTATATTTTGCTAACTAGATCACACAATTTGTCAATGTATGCTTTGAGTTTTCCACCAAAAACCTGAAACTCTACATTAAATATTCACAATAACCAGTGATTTTGTAGATGTAGTTTGCTCACCTGTCGAAATGAATGGAAGAGGCTGCTTTGTCATGAAAATAATATCATTCATTCATTCATTCATTCATTCATCTTTCGCTTATTCCTAGGGGTCGCAGGTACCAAAGCTTATTCCAGTAACTATGGGCTTTAGGCGGGGTACATCCTGGACAAGGGCCAAGCAGCCTGACACAGACACACACACACACACACACAGACAGACAACCATTCACTCTCACATTCATTCACTAGGGGCAATTTATAGTCACCAATTCACCTGAACACATGTCTTTGGATGGTGGGAGGAAGCCCACCTTCTCTTCTGTTTACATAAAAAAACTCTTCCTCTGAAAGCCTTTTGAGTTCCATTGACGCCAGATCCACCATTTTCTCATGACATTGATGGAAATAATTCCATGAGATAACAGTGACTGTAGAGTTTTTAGAGGAAGGTCATGAGTCTGTTCCCTTTTTTCTTTCTTTTTTTTTTATAATGGCACAAAAAGTAAAACTGTATTAAAATCAGTGTTAGGGTTAATCAGAGACCTATCCGGGACTGGTAATCCCTGCACACACACAAAAACACTTTGCATCTTTACACAGTAAATCATTTATGTTTTATTTACAAATATGTGGAATTATGTAAACAAACTGACATTTAGGGGATTAACACTATGAAAATTCACTTTTGCTCTGTATGATGAGGACAGGGGTTAATGATCAAGAAATAAAAAAAGCTTTTTTCTTTATATTTTATACACTATATTTCCAGAGGTATTAGCTCAGCTGCCTTTATACGCATATGAACTTAAGTGACTTCCTATTCTTAATCCATAGGGTTTAATTTTTTGTTGGCCCAGCCTTTGCATCTATTTATGTCAGACATCTATGTGTCTGTTGTTCTTGTCCAAAGACCTGGCTCGCAGTTTTCGCTCTAATTCATCCCAAAAGTGTTCTGTCAGGTTGAAGTCAGGACTCTGTGCAGGTTCAGTCAAGTTCTTCCACACCAAACTCACTCATCCATGTCTTTATGGACCGTGCTTTGTGCTCTGGTGCAGTGATGTTGGAACAGGAAGTGGCCATCCCAAGACTGTTCCCACAAAGTTGGGAGCATGGAATTGTCCAAAATCTCTTGGGGCTGAAGCTTTCAGAGTTCCTTTCACTGGAACTAAGCTCCTGAAAACAACCACACCCCATAATCTGAATTCAGTTATTTTGGTGAGTGAGTGAATACTTTAATATATAGTGTATTTTTAACCTTGACCTATAAGGGTTTAAAGAGGAAAAAGGAGGACCTGAGGGTTAAGATAGCACTTCTCAGATAGAACTTTGTTGCTTTAAGGCCTGTTCATTCACTTGTCCTGCTCCGTTTCTCCAGACTCTCAGCTGGAATGTCCGTCTCAGCAGTCTGCAGTGAAGGTGAGGCTAACGAGCCACCGCTGCCGCTGCTGCAGCTGCATACTTCTTCATGTTATACCTCATGTATTCTCTCAAAATAGAAATCCGGAGCCAGAGAGAAGAACGTGCATGTAGAGACCTGGAGAAATGCTGAGTGTGGTGTTTGGACCGGAGCAGGAGCCACACCTGGAGAGCTGTGAGATGTTAGAACAACAAGGCTTCTGCAGACAGAGCTGGAGGACACGGCACTGCCTGGAGTTCAAGTGGGATGTTGTGAATTATTCTTTTAAGCCTGTATCAAACTAAGACACACTGCACATTGTTGTTTAGTTGTCTGTGTGTAAAGTCCTGCTGATGTCCAATGTAACGACCACATTCAAACAAACCCACTTTTTACGCAAGTCTTTGTACAACTGGCTTCTGCTGCTGTCCCTGTTCAGAAATAAGTAGAAAGCTGCTCATAATACGCCATATTCTGGTGTTTTATGACAAAAACATGTCATGTTTGTTTGGGTTAGAGATTAGCGGTGCACTGCTTATGTCCCACCCTTGGTTTTTCTGACTGGTCACTCCAACTGTGATTGTTTCACCCACAGAAATGAAATTTAAGCAAAGGCCGGACCAGAATAACTTCCACTTAAGTCAGACTTAAGTCACAATTTTCAGGACTTGAGTCTTGTTTGACAAATATTGCAAAACAACTCGACTCAGACTTGAGCAAAATGACTTGAAATGACTTATTTTTACAGAAATTTCAGGATGAATTTGAGCGTGACAAATGCATTAAAACAGGAATACATGGTTAAAAGTGTGCATTTGTGTTTACTTATGTTATGTTAATGAGCCACTTTATTTTCCCTTGGATCATACAAACACCTCACATCAATGCAGAGTTCACTGTATGATTTTTTTGACGTTGGCTTGAACGTCAAAGTTCTGTCAAATTCTGCATTCATTTTTTTTTTGCTAATGGAGTGCATTGTAATTGGATTTATTCACTTTATAAAATGTCAAATTTTTGTTTGTAATTCCTCTTACAGTGTGCATGTCTTCAGTCTAAAGGTCTGTGTAAGATATGACATGACATGAGGATGTCAGGACCATTCATTTAGTTTAGTTTATTTTAAAAACCCTCAGCTTTGTGTAGCTCTTACTGCAACTGGCGCTGGAAGTAAATTTCCCATTCATTTTTCCCATAGACTTTTCGAAAAATGCGTATATTAAGAGTTTAAAAGCTCGGCGGACACTAATCAGCTCTGTGGTAACTAATTTCTATCAAAAAGATTAACAAAAACTTTAAAATTCAGCAACATGTGTTTGTAACTTTTCCTTTTGACAAGTTTCAGATGTGTTTATAGCGAAATTAATCATTTTCTGGTCATGAGTTACCACAGAGCTGAGCCGTCCTCGAGCCGTTGAACTTTTAATATACAGATTTTTCTAAAAGTCAATGGGAAAAATGAATGGGAATTTTACTTCTTACTGTCTGTAGACTTTTAAAACTAAAAACAAAAAATAAGATTAACCTTAGTCCCACAGTGGGGAAAATGAAACATGTGTATGACTCCACTGCTGTGTCAGCTCTGAACACTGTTTTCTTTGCGTCTCCCACACTTTTTTTTTTTTTTTTTTTTTTTTTTTTACAGTAGGGGGCAGAACACATTCCTGTCGTGTCTCTGTCTTATCTCATCAGTGTCTCCCAGAACAAACCCATCCATGTTTTTGAGCTTTTTGAGTTTTATGCAAGTGTTTTGGTCGCTTTACGTGATGTTCCTTCAACATTAGTCAAGCTGCTTTCTGCTGCAGTCATCAGGGGAAGGTCGGTGCAGACGTTGGGGTGATTCTGAGGACGGTGCGCTCTCCTGCACACGGCTGGGAGGAAACTCAGGAAATGTCTCTTGGGTTCAGTGGCCAAAGTAAATATCACACAGTTGGCAGCAGCTCTGGGCTTGATCCTGACGTACATGACCTTATAGAAATGTTCTTGCTTCTTCTGTACAGCCTCCATGTTCCCAAAAATCTGAATCTGTCCTGGGAGTTTTTGACAGGCAAATGTTGAGAAAATAAAGTTGTTAAGCTTTTTAATTTGGAACAGTATCACATTTAGGAATAATAAATATTTGGAATAAATAATTGGAAGTGTATTTTGCTGCACAGCTTTCCCACGCTTGACAAAAAGAAAAGCTGCTGGATTTCTCTCAAGTACTTTTACTTTCACTTTATTGTGCAGTTTTGGTGATAGCAGTAGATAAAGTTAATTTTACGTTTTAGCTTTCCCAACAAAACACAAGTAAGCACTGGAATGCATTAAACACTGCACAGATTATGCATGCAAGCAGAGTTTAAATAAACATTCCCAACAAAACCACAGTTGTTTAGACTTCATTTTAACTTATATTTTACCTGTAAATTACCTGCATTTTATTCTGATTTTTTACTTTTTTTGTGTGTGAAGAGAGACAGAAAGTGTCTTCAGTTTTCTTCTTGCAAACCTTTAGAGGCTCACACACAAACACTGATATGTGAAATGTTAAAAATGTAATTGTTATGATGAGAACTCAAGTTGACGACAATATTTGAGTGATTAAAGTGAAAAAAAAAATCATTAATAATATACTTTTAAGAGGGTGAGCACATAAATGGTCACATTTATACAGCGCTTTTCTACCTCCATGGGTCCTCGAAGTGCTTTACATCAAGGAACCATTCACCCATTCACACTCACACATTCATATCCACCAGTGTGCGCAGACTCTGGAGGAAAGGTGGGTTAAGAGTCTTGCCCAAGGACACAACGACAGTATGCAACGGTGGGAGAAGGGTTTGAACCTTCAACCTTCTGGTTAGTGGATAAGCAGCTCTACTACTACTTCAACTGAGCTACTGCTGCCCAACAAGTGCCGCATTTTTCCCAAAAATTGTCCCTGACCAAAAAATAAGAACCCTTCAAAACTTGATAATGGTTCAATGACATGTCCAAGACCATAATATTGTACAATAATAATAATAATAATAATAATAATAATGCATGTTTTTAAAATGTCAACATAGCACTTATTATGTTGAAACTGTTTCTTTAGTGTATTTGTCTGATAGTGGTTTATAGTAGCAAAATTGCATTTAAAGGTTAAATAAATTGAAGTTGATTAAAAGAACTGAAGCATTCAACGTGGAAAAATGATCATATATAATATTTTAATAACACTTTTTAGGAGGCGAGCACTTTTGGGCTACTGCTTGAGTTGTGAATATGAAATCTGTTCTTTTATTACTAGATGCCACCAACAAATGGACCACAACCACACAATCTAGCAAACAAAACAAAAACATCTTTTTAATTTTCAACACAGTGGACGCACACCGATCAGGCATAACATTACGACCACTGACAGGTGACAGATTATCTCTTCATCACGGCTCCTGGGTGAGTTCGGGTTAAGTTTGAGGAAACTCAGAGTTATCTGTCTCCAGATAGAGGTTTAGTTTAGAGCAGAGTTAGTCGTCATGGTAACAGACTCCACACAGCTGCCCAGGTGTGGTTTAGAGACTGAGAAACCAACATGGACCAATCAGCTGTGAGCAAAATGACACGTGACACATCTTCTCCTAAACTTTTGTTCTAGGCCTCAGTTTTTTTCACATTAAAATTTTTTTGTGTCAAAGCGCAAATTATTTTTTGTTAATATTGACAGAGGCTTTATTCTTTATTTTTTATTCTTTATTCTTTATTGAGCTAAAGGCTTTACTTAAACTCATTAAACAGATGAAGGTTATGAGTTTTTATATTTATATCAGATTTACCTTCATTGTGAACCTACTGTCATTTTATTCTAGTCTTCTTCTTTTTTTCTCAGCTTCACCTGTGTCCTGCTGTGATAGCCCCGCCCCCTTCCCTCTAGACTGAATGCTATTGGCTGAACTGTGTCTGCCTGGTCAGTGCTGTTTAACTCTGAGTTAACAGAGAAAGTTGAACCCAGAGTTACTCAGTTTGGATTTGTTTAGTTTTATCAACCCAGAAGTTACTCCACAACTCTGAGTTTGTTCAACCAGCTTCCAACAAAAGGCCTCTGGCAGCAGGTCAACATGTTGTTCTCAGAGCTGACGTGTTAGAAGCAGGAAAAATGGTGAAGCGTGAGGATTTGAGCGAGTTTGACCAGGGCTAAATGTCAGGGTGAGGGCAGTTTAAAGAAAAGCCACGCAGCATCAGATGTGGAGAATCTCCTGCGGCCCTAATCGTCACCATATGCTCTGAGTCACGTCCTATCCACCAGCGTTTACTCTGCTGTGGGACTGCTGCGCGTTTCCATGGGCGCTGCACGACACGTGGACCGGACAGCACCTCTGAGGGGGTACAGAGGGGGAGTTTTAGGGGCTGTTTTTTTGTCTGAAGTGCTAGATTTATACAGGGGCCACAGCTGTTGGACATTAACCCTTCCACTACTGGGCTGGACCTGGAAAGTCACTCAGAGTGCAACATAACTGTGTCATGACTGGGCAGCGTCTGGGAACTCGGACTTGGTCTTGAGGTGTGGACCGTGGAGAACTTTCTGAGGACATTTTGTACGACATACTTTTATGTGTGGTCCTGTGTCTTTTATATTCAGGACCAGCGCTAGGTTTTTTGTGGCCCTAAACAAGATTTTGTTTGTGGCCCACCACATGACACATGCACATATGTAGACATTACATGATATAATAAATATAAGAAATTAATTAATCACAAATCTCTGAGTTTATTTGAACAAGGTTTGTTGTAGCAAATGTATTTAAGAATAAATCGGAATAAATAAAGGATGTTACTTTTATTCTGCACTCTTTTTTTTTCCATCTCTCAGCACCATTTCTAATTTTCCTTCTGATCATGCGGCCCTATTTATATTGTTTCATTTTTTATTTACTTCATTGTTTTTATACATATTTATGTTTTTTATTGTGTTGCTCTTATTTAGTTTCACTGGTTCTTATTATTTTAATGGAGACTAGTGGAGCTAAATAGAGTGATTTGTTGTTATTTATTGTTTATGTGCAGCACTTTGGAAACTATCTTGTTTGTAAAATCAGCTGTACAAATATAGTGGATTTGGATTTTACTTGAGTAAATTTTAAATTATCTAAAGAGGTAAAAATAGTTTTTGTCCTCTGTGGTGTAGTGGGTAGCATGATTCGAAAACTCAGGGAAGAAGAAGAAGAAGAAGAAGAAGGAGAAGGAGAAGATGAAGAAGAAGAAGGAGAAAAAGAAGAAGAAGAAGAAGGAGAAGATGAAGAAGAAGAAGGAGAAAAAGAAGAAGGAGAAGAAGAAGAAGAAGAAGAAGAAGAAGGAGAAGAAGAAGAAGAAGAAGGAGAAGACGAAGAAGAAGGAGAAAAAGAAGAAGAAGAAGAAGAAGGAGAAGAAGAAGAAGAAGAAGGAGAAGACGAAGAAGAAGGAGAAGAAGAAGAAGAAGGAGGAGAAGAAGAAGGAGAAGAAGAAGAAGAAGAAGGAGAAGATGAAGAAGAAGAAGAAAAAGAAGGAGAAGAAGAAGAAGAAGAAGGAGAAGAAGAAGGAGAAGAAGAAGAAGAAGAAGAAGGAGAAGAAGAAGGAGAAGAAGAAGAAGAAGAAGAAGAAGAAGAAGGAGAAGACGAAGAAGAAGGAGAAGAAGAAGAAGAAGAAGAAGGAGGAGAAGAAGAAGGAGAAGAAGAAGAAGAAGAAGGAGAAGAAGAAGAAGAAGGAGAAGAAGAAGAAGGAGAAGAAGAAGAAGAAGGAGAAGAAGAAGGAGAAGAAGAAGAAGAAGAAGAAGAAGAAGAAGAAGAAGAAGAAGAAGGAGAAGAAGAAGAAAAAGAAGGAGAAGGAGAAGAAGAAGAAGAAGAAGGAGAAGAAGAAGGAGAAGAAGAAGAAGAAGGAGAAGAAGAAGAAGAAGACAAAGGAGAAGAAGAAATATTCCAATGTACTTTCTACTTAAGTTAATGTTGCAGTCAATACTTTTTTTACTTTTATTTAAGGAACATTTTTGTTAAATACTTTAACTTCTACTTGAGTAACCTTATTTTTGAAGTAACAGTACTTTTACTTGAGTACAGATTTTGAGTACTCCGTCTACCACTGCCTATAATCCCACAGCATTGTTGTTACACACATTAAAGGAACAAAATTAAACTTTAAGGATGCACAGATGTTTTTTCCCTTGTATTTGAGAAAAACTAATTATTTAGATAACAGCAGCAGAAAAGAAGCCATCTCTGAAAAAAATAAAATAAAATTCTGAGACCACATCTGGGCTTTAATATAGCGTTTTGTTGACAGAGGGGGAACTGGAGCAGGGACTGACATTTTTTGACCAATCACACGCTCAGAACCAGGGAGGGACGGTCCCATTCAGATCGGGCATTTTGATTGGTCGAGTCCAAGCTCGTGCCCTTCGTCTTTATACACTGCAGTAATGGCAACGGCAAATCTGACTGGAAAGATACCTGCTCCAGCGCTGGCTCCTGCCGCTCACACCACAAAACTGCAGAAAAAGAGAAACAAAGAGCAAATCTAACATTAAATGAGACAAAGTGTGAATATATAAGACAACAAATGGGCCTTTAACTTTGGTGCTCATGTGGTTTGCATTGGACTGCACTCAATCTTCTCCACCTCTCCACTTAGGTAAAAATACAGATAAAATTTACTTAAAAGTATGACATGAAAATTCTTACTTAAGCAAAAGTATAAAAGTACTTACTTTCAAATGTACTTCTGAGTAAAAAGTAAAAGTATTTCACACATTCAAGAACTAATGAATCTGGTAAATGTTAGGGATTTTGATGAAAAACGGTGCTGGTATCGGGCTGCTTCTCTCTGAGCAGGTTCACAACAACACCTCCCCCTTTATGCACATCACACACAATCTAACTAATTATTATTACCATCAACACCACTAAGCCAACATAATTACAATTGTCATGCTTAAACAGCAAGTTATAGTATATTAGACATAACTGGAAGAATTACTCATAATACTTAAATTGATATATGATGATATACGAAGGTAAAATGAGTTATAACAGTATAACTTATCATAAGCATAAAATGAAATTGCATTATACTGCATATGTGTTTAATGGACCATACTTAGATGTAATTATAAGGTATAATGTACGACATATGTCAGATATTGTATATAAATATATCTTTATAGTAGTAACCGTTCATTAGGATGAATGGGAGTGGGGTTAAATAAGTTTGTCTTCTTCCCACTCCTTTTCGAGCTACAATGTCTGAAATATATTTATAGATATTGTTATTCTATTTGTTTTTTTGTTTTGTTTTTCTACCCAGTGTGGGTATAATGTATAATATTGTAAAATATATTTATATTTTCTATGTACAATATTTTTTATAGCTCGAAATAAAGTAATCAAACAAACACAAAAACCAAACTAAAGGTTTACTGCCGCAGTAGAAGAGACTGAATCTGTACTTACGTAGTTGTTACATTTTCAAAAGATTTTTAGAATGCTAATAATGTAATAACTTTTTACATTACTGGCAAAATGTTATTATGTTATTGGCTCAAAAATGTTATTACATTATTGGCCATTATTACATTATTGTTTGTTACATGGCCCATTGTTGCCGGAACAGACTTCAGTCAGACTTTTGCACTGACTTTATTTCCTGTTTCTTAATAAAATTCTACACCATTTTACTCTAATAATACTAATAATACTAATACTAATACTAATACTAATAATAATAATAATAATAATAATAATAATAATAATAATAATAATAATAATAATAATAGCCATGTGACGACAACAACACATCTATTTAAAAACACATTTTCAGGAACTATTCTCTGCATATTGCAATAAATGACTGCATGAACTGTAAAGCACATTTTCTAAAGAAACCCTCTCCTTGACGGGAACAGACTGAATCATCTTCCTCTCCTGGCTGCACTGTCATTGGCTGGACAACCTCTGTGAACCCTGCTTTGTGATCCCCAGAAGACGGACGAGATGTTTTGTTTTTTTTCTCTCCCTCAAAACCTCTCCATCCCTTACATCTCTCTCTCTCTGCGTCTTGTGCACGGCTCGTCTGTGAGGCGCGTCTCTTTCATGTGGTTACGGTGCTGCACATAAACGCTCCCCGCTGATTGGCCGAGGCTTTTATCTCCCAACAGGAAGCTCTTGAGGGCTTCTGTCTCGGATAAATCTGGCTCTCATTTGGAAAAGCCATCAATTTGTGCATACAGTATACTTCCTATAGTACAATGTATGCAGAGGTGGACAGTAACAAAGTACATCTACTTAAGTCTTGTACTTAGAATCTGTGCTGTCTTTTTTGGTGAAATTTATTACTTTTACTTTACATTTGTAGGATAAATATAATACTTTTTACTTCAATATGTTTTTATAAAGGCTCTAGTTACTTCTGCAGAGAAAAATTGTATTAAAACCGAAGACAACTGACCGTGTTCATGTAGTTTTACTTAAACACCTAAAGATAAACTAATGTCTTAAACCTGGTTCAGTCCTGGTTTTCTCCTGCTACCTCCATGTTTAGATAGTTTAGAGTTTAGACCGGCTTTAGACCAAGTTCAGTCTCACTTTAGACTTGGTTTAGACCGGCTTTAGTCCTAGTTTAGTCTCAGTTTAGACTTGGTTTAGACCAGTGGCGTAACTTGCTAATGAGAGGCCCCAGTGCAAGTTTTAGGAATGGGCCCTAAAGATTTGAAGTACGTGAAGCTCATGCGTTAGACATCTATTTTATACAAATTTAATATCATAGTTATCAGCTGTTTTTATTGCAAAAACAGGTTCTACAGGCAGCATAGTTTTATTCAAAGAAAATTCATATTAATTAAAGAACAATTTTACACCTTTATGTTACATTTTTGTTTTAAATAATATTATTTTTTAGACAGTATATGCAGAATATAAGCGTGTATTTATTCTGTTCTTACAATTTGTAATAAGTTCATGAATTCTATTTACATTTATGGTAAAAACTTTATTCTATAACAGAGTCATGTGTTGCTCTTTTCTATTATTAATATTTCAAACACAGACGTGATAGGAGATGTAGCCTATAAGAGCCCTTATGGGCCCCTAAACCTCCAGGGCCCCAGTGCAGTTGCACTGGCTGCACTTCCTGATGTTATGCCCCTGGTTTAGACCTAGTTTACTCTCAGTTTAGACTTGATTTAGATCAGCTTTAGACATAGTTTACTCTCAGTTTAGAAGTGAAAACTAACTGATTTATTAAAGTACTTCGAATACTTAAGTATCTTTGAAAGCACATACTTCAGTACTTTAACTGTAATTATTTGACTGAGTGACTTTTACTCGTAAGAGGATCTGTACTTTTACTCAAGTACTGAAGTTGAGTACTATGTCCACCCCTGAATGTTTGTTATAATGAACAAACACACACACAAAGACTCACACATAAGTCATTTTCCTTTATTTTTGGGAAGTGATTTCATTTTACAAGAGCATTGTGTTACCATATTTGGAAGTATGACTGGACACAGGTTTGCAGAAGGCACTTGTGTAATGACTAACAAACAGATAAGCCATGAATTTTGGGATTAGTAACTTTTTTCCAAAACAGTTATTTAAATAATCTGTCTGGAGCCTGAAATGATAAGTCAGTACCTAAATGTGGAAGCTCATGTTTAAACTTGCCCACTACTGTAGACCCTTTTATCAGTCATGTAAACAATAACATTCGGTCAACCTTTTCACTTCAATATTGTAAAAAAAAAAAGTTACATATAAAAAACATAAAAATATATACTTTTAAAAAATCCCTTGTTAGAAAAGCTCTGCAAAAAACAAGGCACAAAACTGTTACACATTGAGGAAACAAGGCTAGCTCAACTATTCCTGATGGATGACTTAAAAAAAACACACACACAAAAAAAGCTTCAGTGTTTTAAAGTTAGGCTAAAAGGTGAAGCTTAAATATTTCCATGTGGCAAAAGGCTACAGTGATTGGATGAACACTGGATAGACTCAGCAGATTTGATTTGAGAATTAGAAGAAGCTTAATGCACTTTTACAGTAATGGCAAAAGTCATGTGGGGTCAGGACTGAGTGTTTCACTAAATGTTCTCTACATGCATGGTCCTGCACTGTATCCATGTGTTATTAACCTTAAAAAGGCACACATGTCACAATATGAATATAAATATTTAACCACAGAGGTGGTTTTCTCATTTGTTCACTTTACTTCTCAGCACCAAGCTACACAATCATAGAAAATCCAATGAATAAAAAAGAAAAGGTTTAAACAAACTCACAAAGCCACAGGGATAAGCCAGGTCTAAACTAGGTCTAAACCCAGTCTAAACCAGGACTAGACCAGGACTAAACCAGGTCTCAACCAGGTCAAAACCAGTACTAAACAAGGTCTAATCCAGGACTAAACCTTGTCTAAACCCGATCTAAACCAGGACTAACCCAAAACTAAACCTTTCTTCAAACCAGAGCTAACCCAGGACTAAACATTGTCTAAACCAGGACTAAACCTTGTCCTGGTCTGTAGGGGATTACATTTGAAGTAACTGCTTAGTACTGGATTGTTCAGTCCAGGGTTAGACCTGAGTTGGAGCTGGTTTGGTCCTGACTTAATCCTGGTTTGTTCCAGGTATGGTCCTGGTTTAGTCCTGTTCTTTGTTCTTTACCTACTAATGCTCAGTTTAGTTAAATAAAGATGACATTTTGAAATCCAAATATTTTAACAGAGGTGGTACTTGGTGTGAATAGTTTGAGAAACCACTGCTTTATAGATTTGGTGGATAAGATGTATCATATTCAGGATACTGTTCATGATTTGAGTGTTGCTGAAAGGAAATTGTAATGTTGGAGGCTGTAGACTGAAGCAACAATTACATCATAACTAAAGTATTGATGTTTAAAGATTTATGATTCCTATTAGCAACAATAAGTTACCCAATAGAACATACTGTATGATGGTTATATTCAATAGGACCCTATATTTTTATGGCAAAAATGTTGACTTAGGTAGGGGCCCTTCCTGCTTCTGGACCTGTTAGTGTTCCTATCCCCTCTTTCAACGCCCCTGGACAGATGGTTGCTTTACTGCTGCAGAGACTCTGTTGTAATCAAACAAAAAAAGGGAACCATTATGTTAACAAACAGAGTTGCATTGCCTTTTATCTAAATCCAAAATGAAGCCTCGTCCAACACCAAAGACTGGATGTAAAGTAAGAAAACTGGCCCGTGGAGATACAGTGAAGTAAACTATTCCTCATCTTGCTGCTTGCTCCTCTCCCCCCCCAACCCTGCCCCATATTAAATCTTGTTAGTCCCGTGCGTAACGCCACCCTCGCCTCAGATGACCGTCTGCTCTCCCCTGCATTTCCTGCACGCGCCGTACACCAGGGACACGAGGTAGGCGACGCACGCGAGGCAGGCGAACACCGCGGCCGTCAGGTAGACCTTGTACAGACACATGTGCTCATACTTGTCCAGGTTGCAGTAGGCATTGCGCTCGGTCTTGTAGATCATCACGCCGATGGCCGGGAGGTAGAGCGCAGCAGCGGCCGCGTCGTGCGCCAAGTTTGTGTTGAGCCAGCGCTGACCCCCCACGACCGGGACCAAATCCTGCTTATCCAAGAGCGTGACGAAGAAGAGGGCGAGCGTGAGAAGCCAAAAAAGCACGGCCACGAAGAGGACAAAGTGAATGGAGCCTTCGTATTTGTTCGCTGCGATGGTGACCCAAAGTCCACCGCCGAAGACTATCTGTAAAATCCGCAGAATCCCCAGAAAACTCTTGAGGAACTTGAGGATGTTGGCCCTCACTTGCGACTGTGGGGCTTGGGGTGACATGTCTCCCCTCAGAGCGCACACACCACAGTCCTTTTTAACGATGTGCCAGATGCAAACAGCTGGGAGAAGCCGTGCGTAAAAGGGCGGATCAAACGCAAAAAGAGACTGCGGTCCAAAAGTGGAACAAAAAGTGGATACGTTTAGGTCCAAAAAACGAGGAAAAAAACTCCGTGTTCTTTTCCACAGCTCTACGGGCTCCACAGTTTTGTAATGAAGTCTCGTATTGTGTGGCCCGTGTTTCGTCTTTTCCGTTTCCTCTGCTGAATGTAGCGTTTGTGTCGGGGGGCAGGCGGACGGAGAGGGGGGCGGTGTGTGTGACTCTGAGCTGGAATCTAGAGCCCGCCTCTTGTCCTTCTCCTCTGGGCCACTGCTGCTGCTGCTGGTCCATCCCCGTCCCATCTTCTGCTCACTCGTCTATCAGTGAACAGGCCCCAGGGGACGGACGCGTGACGCCCAAGACAGCATCCATCCATAAAGTTCAGACTCAGACTGCCATTAAAATGTATATCACATGGTTTCAGTTGAGCCTAAAGTATTTCGTTGTTGAGTTTTGGTCATGCGAGACTGGATGATATAAGGATTTAAGTATTTCATGGGGAAAATGTTGGCTATGGCAGAAGATTTAGCCTCAAGAGTGCGCTGTGTCTCTCCCTATAGAGGAAAACAGAGCCATCATTCATCATCATGTTTTGTAATTCTGCAGCTGTCAAGGCATATTAAGCCAGAAATCAAGGAAGTAACATTAAACATTTGTAAATAAGAATAATAATCCTGGTGAGCTAGGATTGATTTAAGTGGAATTAGGTTTAAAGCTACTGTAAGCATCAGCGCTCGTACTGGTTTGAAAACGGTGCTGCAGTCTAAAACAAAACAATGGTCTCTTTTATGATTGGACGATCGGCAATGCAGTTTTAGAATCAAAACAAAAAATGTAAACAAAAACAACTATTATCTAAAATGTGTTTTTTAAATTGTTAATTAATCAACTGTACCATTGTTATCAGTAAAAGTAACATTTGATTTAAACATGTTTACATAATGTCTTGGGATACGTGGGTAATTTTTATGAAGCATAAAAATATATATACTGCTCATACATTATTTTTTCCAAAGTATTCACTCACCCAAATAACTGATCTGGGATTATGGGGTGGGGTTGTTTTCAGGAGCTTAGTTCCAGTGAAAGGAACACTAAAAGCTTCAGCACCAAGAGATTTTGGACAATTCCATGCTCCCAACTTTGTCTTGGGATGGCCACTTCCTGTTCCAACATGACTGCACCAGAGCACGGTCCATAAAGACATGGATGAGTGAGTTTGGTGTGGAAGAACTTGACTGAACCTGCACAGAGTCCTGACCTCAACCTGACAGAACACCTTTGGGATGAATTAGAGCAAAAACTGTGAGCCAGGCCTCGTCCAACGAGAACTTCGGACACGTATATGTCTGATGTAGATAGATGCAAAGGCTCATATTAAACCCTATGGATTAAGAATGGGATATAAGTTGATATGCGTGTAAAGGCAGGTGAGATAATACTTTTGGAAATATAGTGTAGCACCTTTAACAGAATTAGGTTGTCAGCCCTGCATCGAGCTGCCCCTGTACCCCGCCTTTCCTGGGAAATTACTGGGAAAGGCTCCAGGACCTGTGACCCCTAACAGGAATAAGCGTAGGAAGAAGAATGAATAGGCTTAAGAGGAGGCTGAGGTGCATTCATTAAAGGTAAATGGATGCACGCACGCCTGGTCTTGTGCACGCAATCACGCCGTGTCCATATCCACCTGCTCCAAGTGTGTTAAACCCTGATGAGTGTGCCAGGAGAGATCTGACAGGTCTGGAGCACTCACATTAGTCAGCGGTGCCATGCTTTAGGGGTAAAACATGCTTTAGCTTGGTATGGATTGGTCTCTGTGAGTGCACTGACTAATTAAAATGTCAATTTAAATGCTTTCTGTTGACTCCATCAGCTTCACACTGATCTTTTGCCAAAATGTAATGCGACTGACACAGAAAAATACCACACAAACAACTCTTTTAATGAGATATAATGATGGAAACTGAGTGGGTGACTTGATGTGCTGCAGCCAGAGCCATGGTCAGCTGTACTTTATGAAGAAGAGATCATTATGAGCAAGAGAGGGTGAGAGCAGACCCCACTCACTTTTTGAAATTGGTGAAAGACATTCTTACCATTATTGAACAAAAGGGTGCTGTCTATAGCCTGAAAAGTACAATGACATTACAAAAGAAGAGAATTATTGCAACTGTACAGAAAAACAGTACACAGAAATTAAAAGTGCTGACTGTAAAGTGCTTAGGTGTTCAGTTCAATCACAATATAAAGACATCAATATCAGTCCAAATAAAATTACCAAATAAGAACGTCATTTTCCCAATCAGCCCTCTTCAGATGCTTCCTACATTCATGCATTCACTGCTTCTAAAAAAAAATGTTTATTGCCTTTTTGTTGTTGTTGAAAGTAGAGTAATAAAATAATAATACATACAAAGTCCCAGGGTGAGGTGGGGGGGCCGACCTTGATGGTACAGGATAATAATGTAACTATTAATGCCTTACTCTGTGGATAAAGGTCACATTACATCCCAGGATAAACACGGACCCTTCTTACTCTGTGACCACTTGTCCCACTTTTGGTTACTGCACAGCCATTAAGATGCTCAGTGGATCTTATAAAAAGTGAGATTCAAGTTAAGCACAACAAGATAAGATCAGTATTCCTTGTGTAAAATGTAGAATAAATATTTGTGGGCGTCCTGTCTTGATAAGTTGAATATATGTTTGTTCAGGACAGGCCTCTCCATGGAGCTGCTGGAGTGTTTTGAGAAAATACAAGAGCTTTAATTTTTTTCTGTTCCATTTTTTTATTCCATTGAATAAAGTCTCAGTAAATACACTACTTTGCAAAATGTGTGTTTTTGGGATAAAAACAGCACATCAAATGGTTTATAGGCCGTAAACTGAAGCAACATCTGTTTCAGTAAGTCAGTAAATTAGATTTGTCTATCAGAACATCTATTTCTCCAGTCTTTCCTTCCTTGTCCCACCAAATCAAGCAACTTTTTTTCACTCTCTACTCTACACAGAACTATGGTGACCACGTGTCCCACTTTTGGTTGCACTGCACAGCCATTTAGTCCTCTGTCCCACTTATTTAAATAATGTCCCTCTTTTTCATTGAAGCTCAGTGGATCTCATAAAAAGAGCGAAGTAGAAAAAAAAGTAGAATAAATATTTGTGGGCATCTCATCTTGATCTTGTTTTGGAATATATGTTTTTATATGAGTTTGTAATAAAAAACAGCACACGTGTTTTATAGGCCTTAAACTGAAGCACCTTGTATCTCAGTAAGTTGTTAGCAAAACAATTTTTCCTCTCCAGTCTGTCCCAACTTGTCCCACTCTTTGTACTTTTTGAGGTGTACTCTTCCCAGAACATAGGCTACAGTTTCCTATAGCAGGCTTCTTAAAAGTGAAACGGAGCAGTCATTCTCTTAATCTTAATCAGTATTGATCAGTCTTTCCTCATTAGCCCTGCGTCACTGCTGTGCGTATCGCATCGCGGGGCGCTCACATGTCTTTCTTCTTTCTTCTCACATAATTGACAGACGCTGGGTTTGCCAGGCTCATTGACGTCAATGCTTCACAGCTCTCATCACGCCCTACGTGGCTTAGGGGCGGGGCCTAAGCCGCGGAAAGCCACGCCTCTGCGCCTTTCATTGGAGCGGATTAGCGGTCTCGTTGACGCAAGAGGAAGCGCGAGGGTGCGTCTGTGCGTCCCCATTGGCTGCTGAACGGCTAAAGCGCGTGATTGACAGGTGGATGGAGGGCACGGATGGATAGCAGGTGAAGAAAGCAAACAGTCGTTTAGTTTTCACTGCTCTGAGCGCGTCGAGCGTGTGCGAAAAATGCAGAAGTGCGGAACCGCTTTGGATCCGTTCATCTGAGGTAAGCCGAGGTCATTCTCACATGACTCTCACAAGATGCACGCTTCACTGGGTCCTTGGGTTTATTTTTTGAGAATGTTTTCGCACTGCTGCTCATACATTACACACTTGCTGCTGCCTGCTTGTGTTTTCGAAGCTAACCCAGGAAAGGTGCACGGGCCATTAGTGAACCATGGCCGCGCGTTGTGCTGCAGCTGCACAGAAAAAAACAAACAAAAAAAGAACAGGAAAAGATAAGCGACACAATGGCAATGTGAAGGGGGCAGTGTTAATGCATTTGACCTCTCTAAAGATACTCAAAACTAACAAAAATCGATTTCTTTCTCTTGTAATAGTTGCACTTACACGTTTATTACACGTCCCTCTTTCTAAGTTTCAAGAATAGTATGGCCATCTGCCTGTAATAGCACCATATGTAATCAAAATAATACAAAAAGGTAGTGACACTGGGCTTCAGTTATTAAGTAGCTTGTTTTATTTTGAGTTATAGCCTTTACTCTGTACAATAGCTTTATAATAAGCAGTAAATATGTGCAACAAACGCTGAGTTAATGAGAAAAGAGTATATTCGTGTTGAAAAAGCATTTATAACTTATACAATTTTATTATGTAACAGTGCCAAAGTAGGTACTTAGAATACTGACCTGGATTAGACCTGGCTTAGTCCTGTTTTTGTCATGGTTTTTAGACCTGGTTTATTGCTGTCATAGTCCCTGTTTTGTCCCTATTTTGTAATGCATTTTTCTGTGTTAATCCCCATTTAAGCCCATGTTTAGTCCTGGTTTAGACCTGGTTTAGCCCTGGTTTAGTTTTGGTTTAGACCTGGTTTAGCCCTTGTTTAGTTTTGATTTAGTTCTTGTTTAGCCCTGAATTAGTCCTGGTTTAGACCTGGTTTAGGTTTGGTTTAGCCCTAGTTTAGTTTTAAATTAAACCCTATTTAAGCCCATGTTTAGACCTGGGTTAGTTGTGGTTTAGTCCTGGCTTAGTCCTAGTTTTAGTCCTAGTTCTAGTCCCATTAAAGATCGTACTTGCAAAGCCAAATATTTTCTGAAGTGGTATGGTGTGTATAAAGAATCACTGACTTATATTGAAATGTTAGTACCTTACAGTGGCGATTATTATATTTTTACTTCAAAATAATATTACTCATAGAAGGAAAAATTATTCCAAGAGTTACTCAGTTAAATGTAACAGAGTAAATGTGACTCATTAGTACCCAGGACACACCTTGTCTCTGTTGAAAATGTCATCATGAGCTGGCCTTTATCAGAATTATTTGTGCCTAGCTCCACAGCCAACACCGCCCACAGAAAGTCCTCACGAAAGTCTGTACAGCGGTGAAATGTAATGAAGTAAAAGTAGTTACTTTATTTAAGTACAATTTTCATGTAACTGTACTTAAATTGAGTAAATTTTACAAGGGGTACTTTTACTTTTACTTCACTGCATTTTAGAGCAAGTATGTGTACTTTTTACTCTACTGCATTTATGAGTTGGTTTGAGGTACAAAGTATTTCAAGTTTTGGTTTAAAATCATGTGTTTTTGTCCTGCCCTCATTGTAGACACACAGTACTTAAATATAACAGATGCAGTAAAGTAGTACTGCTTTAGAAACATCAGAATAATAAAGACAGAAGTTCAGTCTCTTCTACTGCAGCAGTTTGTTCATTTCATCTGGAATCAGCAAAATCTCTCACATTTAACTCATTCATGAGCTGTCGAGTCTGTGCACAATACTTCAACTTTTTTCTCACAAGTACATTTAAAAGTGAGTACTTTTATACATTGACTTAAGAAGATTTTTTTTTGTTTTTGTCCTGTACTTAAGTAAAGAAATTGAGTACTTCTTCCACCACTGTGTCTTTAAATATAAGCTACAGCTATACATCCCATGCTGTCAAAATCAATAGTTCAGAGTCAGGCTTTGTGACCTATATGTGACGTTGGCTCTTGTTTACAATAGAAACCCTTTCTGCCTTCTGTGAGAGTGTCCTACTTAAATATAAAACATATGCAGGAGATACCATCTGTGCTGTAATGGGCTTAACACTCACTCACTCCTGTGTTAGAGGCTTAAAAAACACAGCAGCTGACTTACAATGTGTCGCTTGTTTACAACCAGACGCCATGTTGGCAGGTACAAGGACTAAACCAAGGCTGAACCAGGTCTAAACCAGGACTAAACCAAGGCTGAACCAGGTCTAAACCAGGACTAAACCAAGGCTGAACCAGGTCTAAATCAGGACTAAACCAAGGCTAAAAAAGGTTTAAACCAAGGCTGAACCAGGTCTAAATCAGGACTAAACCAAGGCTAAAAAAGGTTTAAACCAAGGCTGAACCAGGTCTAAATCAGGTCTAAACCAAGGCTGAACCAGGTCTAAATCAGGACTAAACCAAGGCTGAACCAGGTCTAAACCAGGACTAAACCAAGGCTAAAAAAGGTCTAAACCAAGGCTGAACCAGGTCTAAATCAGGTCTAAACCAAGGCTGAACCAGGTCTAAATCAGGACTAAACAAAGGCTGAAGCAGGACTAAACCAAGGCTGAACCAGGTCTAAATCAGGACTAAACCAAGGCGGAACCAGGTCTAAACCAGGACTAAACCAAGGCTAAAAAAGGTCTAAACCAAGGCTGAACCAGGTCTAAATCAGGACTAAACCAAGGCGGAACCAGGTCTAAATCAGGACTAAACAAAGGCTGAAGCAGGACTAAACCAAGGCTGAACCAGGTCTAAATCAGGTCTAAACCAAGGCTGAACCAGGTCTAAATCAGGACTAAACAAAGGCTGAAGCAGGACTAAACCAAGGCTGAACCAGGTCTAAATCAGGTCTAAACCAAGGCTGAACCAGGTCTAAATCAGGTCTAAACCAAGGCTGAACCAGGTCTAAATCAGGACTAAACCAAGGCTGAACCAGGACTAAACCAAGGCTGAACCAGGTCTAAATCAGGACTAAACCAAGGCTGAACCAGGTCTAAATCGGGACTAAACAAAGGCTGAAGCAGGACTAAACCAAGGCTGAACCAGGTCTAAATCAGGATTAAACAAAGGCTGAAGCAGGACTAAACCAAGGCTGAACCAGGTCTAAATCAGGTCTAAACCAAGGCTGAACCAGGTCCAAATCAGGATTAAACAAAGGCTGAAGCAGGACTAAACCAAGGCTGAACCAGGTCTAAACCAGGACTAAACCAAGGCTGAACCAGGTCTAAATCAGGACTAAACCAAGGCTGAAGCAGGACTAAACCAAGGCTGAACCAGGTCTAAATCAGGACTAAACCAAGGCTGAACCAGGACTAAATCAGGACTAAACCAAGGCCAAACCAGGAATAAACCAAGGCCAAACCAGGAATAAACCAAGGCCAAACCAGGAATAAACCAAGGCCAAACCAGGACTAAACCAAGGCTGAACCAGGACTAAATCAGGACTAAACCAAGGCTGAACCAGGTCTAAACCAGGACTAAACCAAGGCTGAACCAGGTCTAAACCAGGACTAAACAAAGGCTGAACCAGGACTAAACCGAGGCTGAACCAGGTCTAAACCAGGACTAAACCAAGGCTGAAAAAGGTTTAAACCAAGGCTGAACCAGGTCTAAACCAGGACTAAACCAAGGCTGAAAAAGGTTTAAACCAAGGCTGAACCAGGTCTAAACCAGGACTAAACCAAGGCTGAACCAGGTCTAAATCAAGACAAAAAAAAGGCCAAACCAGGACTAAACCAATGCTAAACTAAGACTAAACCAAGGCTGTAGCAGTCAAAAAACAAAGGCTAAACCAGGACTAAACCAAGACTAAAACAAAAACTAGAAACAGATAAACCAGGACTAAACAACATTTTCAGTGAGATAAATGATCCTGACTCTGATCTCTGTGGAGGACCTTTGAGATATTATTGTGATACATTTATTTTCTCATGATAACAATATTATATTATTCTGTGCAACCCTGTTTTAATGTGAAGTCCTGCAAATCTTATGAGAATTATAAAACACAAAAAGAATAACTTATACTCAGTTGTGTCCAGATGTTATTAGCAGTGCTGGGTAGTTGTTTGTGTCTTTTTTACATTTGTCCTCGTCAGATACCTTTCTGCATTTCACTCACTGCAGTGTGAGTTTCAGTTCTCCCACTTTTATGTAAATATGATAATTAAAGTGCAGAAAGCAAATAATATTCACACATCATGGCCAAAGCAGCAAGAAAATGGAAGCAAATAAAAGTAATGGCTGAGTACATATATTGTTTACTGTTATATAAACCAAAGTGAGTGTTTTTCTTCTGAATACTTTGTTGTTGCATACTTGTACTTTGGCTGCAAGTAACATTATTTTGGAAAATTATTTTAAAGCACTAAAAATGAACAAGGCGCTTGAGTCTGGCTATTGCTCATAATGATAGTGATTACTCATTTCCACACATAAACACAAACGACCACAGTTGTTTGATGTGATGCCTGTTTGTTACGGCAATGCTATACACTTTTAACTCTGTTTGCATGGTTTAATAAACATTTGTACATTTGTAAATTCATAAATGAGTTTATGGCTTACCCTGGAGCTGAAGCTGGGGACATGCTACAAGATGTTTTGATAAATTTTACCCACGATTCACAGTCGGGCAGAGTCTGCATTAGGGCTGTAGTGGACTAAAGAAATTGTTAGTCGACCGAAACAATGCCCAGTACAGCGATAGCAATTCTTGAGAAAGTAAAAATCGGTCTTGTGACCTAGGCCTGCCTGATATGGAGAAAACATGCGATATTCAATAACTATGTTGAAAATTGTGATATCGATATTATTACAATATTTGAAAATAGAGCCTACTTTTTGAGTTAAATTCACTACATTTCACAAAAATGTAAGTTCCTGTATTTACAAGTCAACAGCGACAAAATCAAAACTTAACACAGACTAAACCAGGAATAAAACAAGGCTAAGCTGTGACTAAATTCATTAAATTACCACTAAAACTGGACTTTTTAAACATTTTTATTTAGTCACAACACATGTTCTTTTAAGGCTCTGGTGGAAAATGATTCTTCAGTGTAAATCTCTGTCAGATGGAAAACCACAGCATTATTGCGATATATGATATGATGATAATTTTGCGATATATTGTGCAGCCCTACTGTGATCACAGGATCAGGTTTTGTTGGCACTTTTTACAGAGAAGTCAGTCAGTTGAGTTTGTGGCAAGACATTTGGCAGTATATCTGTGCTGCTATTGCAAATAATTTAAATAATACAGTTTTTTTATTTAACGTTTATTTAACAAGGTCGATTGAAAACCAATTCTCATTTCCAACGATGACCTGGCCAAGAGGCAGCAGCATGAAATATAGCACACAGAACAGTAATCACAATACAAAAACTAACACAGGAGAGTTAAAACAAGATTTGACTATCATGCAATATTTACAGTATAAACAAGAGAGCCATGAAAACATCAGTAGCAAGTGCACTGATCAGAAACTACATGTGTAGTGTAATGAGGATTTTGAAAGAAGACAAGGGGATCAAGCTACGGAGCTTTAATGTTTTTTGAAGCTCATTCCAATCGTTGGGGGCAGCAAAATGAAATGAGGAACGACCAAAGGAAGTATGAACTTTTGGAATGAGCAAGGTGATGAAGTTACTAGAGCATAAGTTACGGGTTGTGTTAGAGACGGTGAGTAGTGAACAAAGGTAGGACGGGGTTTTACCGATGATGGTTTTATCGATGAAATGATACCAATGCAGCATCCTACAGGAATGAAGTGATGGCCAGTTAATACGCGAGTAAAGATTACAGTGATGAGTGTTAAAAGGATCACCAGTTGCAAAACTGATTGCAGTGTGATACATGACGTCCAGTTTATAGAGGAAAGTTTTGGAAGTGGATCTATAGATTATATCACCATAGTCTAAGATGAGGAGGACTGTCATTTTGACCACTGAGAAGTAAACCCCATTTATTACAAGTTGATTTTAAAAATGCACCTAAGTAGTTTTGCTTTTTATAATGTTCAGGTGGTTCAAGTCTTTTCAAAATCAGTAACGACTGTGGAAGTTATGTAGTGTCTCTAGCTGAACATGGGCCACGTGACCTTCTGTCTGAAGCTTGAGGCGACAAGAAATTTGTGACAGAGACATTTAATAAAGAAGCCAATTCAAAGCAATCTGTTCTGAACTCGGGCTGTAAATTTCCCATGTGGTGTGTTTCCTGAGTACTTTTTTTTAACCCATTTTGTGAATTTGAATAAAAAAAAAGAGAGTTAAATGTTATCCTGTCATTTTCCAGAAGAGCCTGTATATGCCCCCCTCCCCAGTGCTGGTGTGGATGGACTCCGGAGCGGCCCCCCGTCCCACCTCCATGATGGCGGGCCCCTCGTCCCTGTGGAGGCTGACTGACCGCAGGAGCAGGAAGGCCGGCGCGGGGAACATCTTCAGCGACGTGAACCTGTGGCAGCTGCAGAGGCTGTTCAGGGCGGCGGGGGACCAGGACGCCGAGCAGAGGGCCCAGCTGGTGTGGGGCCACGGGGACGAGGCGGAGCTGGCCCAGGCTCTGATTGCGCTGAGGGCCCGTGGTCAGAGGCGAGGGCTGAGGAGCAGGGGGAGGGACGCCCTGGGAACACACTGGCTCCGAGCTTTCAACCACCTCAGGTACAACGCACACGTTCATCCATGTTTTATTCAATGAAAGTTAGAGACATGCACTGCACTAGGCCTGCACAATATGAAAAATACAGGCTATAACTATGTTCAATATTGTTATAATGATGTGATTGTAATATTTGAAACCCCTTAATATGGTTTTATTAAGCGTATACATGGTAAAAATTCAGTTTCTTACCTTGTTCTGATTTAGACCTGGTTTAGTCCTGGTTTTGTACTAGTTAGGTCCTGGTTTAGACCTGATGTAGACCTGGTTTAGTATTGATTTAGACCCGGTTTTGTCCTGGTGTGGTCTTGATGTACACCTAGTTTAGTCCAGGTCTAGCTCCAGTTTAGACCTGGTTTTGGTCTGATCTAGACCTGGTGTAGCCCTGGTTTTGTACTAGTTAAGTCCTAGTTTAGACCTGATTTAGACCTGGTTTAGTCTTGATGTAGACCTGGTGTAGTTCTCCTTTAGTCTGGATTTAGACCTGGTTTAGTCTAGGTTTAGACCAGATTTAGCCCTGGTTTTGTCCCTTGTTTAGTTCTGCTTTATTCCAGGTTTAGACCTAGTTTTGTCCTGGTTTTATCCTGTTTTTGTACTGGACCTGGTTTAGACCTGATTTAGACCTGGTTTAGTCTAGGTTTAGACCAGATTTAGTCCTGGTTTTGTCCCTTGTTTAGTTCTGCTTTAGTCCAGGTTTAGACCTAGTTTTGTCCTGGTTTTATCCTGTTTTTGTACTGAACCTGGTTTAGACCTGATTTAGACGTGGTTTTGTCCCAGTTTAGTCTTAATTTAGACCTGATTTAGTTCTGCCTTAGTTTGGCTTTAGACCTGGTTTTGTCCTAGTTTCATCCTGTTTTGTACTAGTTAAGTCCTGGCTGATTTAGATCTGGTTTAGTCTTGATGTAGACCTGGTGTAGTTCTGCTTTAGTCTGGATTTAGACCTAGTTTATTCTAGGTTTAGATCAGGTTTAGTCCTGGTTTTGTCCCCAGTTTAGTTCAGTGTCAGTCCTGGTTTAGACCTGGTTTAGTCCTGGTTTAGTCTTAATTTAGACCTGGTTTAGTTCTGCTTTAGTTTGGCTTTAGACCTGGTTTTGCCCTAGTTTCATCCTGTTTTGTACTAGTTAGGTCCTGGCTTAGACCTGATTTAGATCTGGTTTAGTCTTGATGTAGACCTGGTGTAGTTCTGCTTTAATCTGGATTTAGACCTAGTTTAGTCTAGGTTTAGTCCTGGTTTTGTCCCCGGTTTAGTTCAGTGTCAGTCCTAGTTTAGACCTGGTTCAGTCCTAGTTTAGTCCCAGTTTAGTTCAGTGTCAGTCCTGGTTTAGTCCTGGTTCAGTCCTAGTTTAGTCCCTGTTTAACCCAGTGTTAGTCCTAGTTTAGACCTGGTTCAGTCCTAGTTTAGTCCCAGTTTAGTTCAGTGTCAGTCCTAGTTTAGACCTGGTTCAGTCCTAGTTTAGTCCCAGTTTAGTTCAGTGTCAGTCCTGGTTTAGTCCTGGTTCAGTCTTAGTTTAGTCCCTGTTTAGTTCAGTGTTAGTCCTAGTTTAGACCTGGTTCAGTCCTAGTTTAGTCCCAGTTTAGTTCAGTGTTAGTCCTGGTTTAGTCCTGGTACTTGTAAAGCCATATATTTTCATATATTTTGAGAACCGCTGCTGTACTGTGTGACTTTCCTTCCTCCAGTACTAACAGCAGACCCTTGTTGTTCAGGATCGGCGAGAGCTCCCAGAGTCCTCCGGGGAAAGACCCAGACGACAGCGCTGATCCAGAGTCAGGCCTAGTACGCAGCACTCCAGACCCGCACTGGGACTCTTCACCCACAGCCTCGGGGGACGAACCAGCTGACCGAGCAGGCAGAGGCAGCTCGGGACTCAAGAGAGGCGGGGACAGTGACCCGGACAGATACCTCCACAGGATCCTGCACTAAAAACACGGAGCGCTCACATGGATCGCGTGACCTGCTCTCTGAATCCCGAGGCGACAAGGAATTTGTAAGAGAGAGATTATTCAAAGCAATACGACGTCATTTTCTCCTCTGTCTGAACTCGGGGGGGGGCTGAAGGTTTCCCATGTGGTGTGTTTCTTGAGTACTGTTTTTTCACTTTTATCTCTATTGTGATGTTTAGGAATAGATTTAGAATAATTTGACTTCCTCTTTACTTCAACACTACGGTAAATGCATATAAAAGACATAAAAATAGTTCTTTATGATCATATCTGGGGCCGCCATGACGCTGCACTGTTAAAGCCCGCGGCCATTTTACATCTTGTTTTTTGCCTTATGATTTTTTCTTCAAACCAGAGAACACTAACAATGCATGATAATGATAATATATGTGACTGTTTTTATCCTGTTTTATTTGCAAAAGACTGAAGAAGACATTTTGATATGACACTGTTTCATTTTTACACTGAGAATAAAGACTTGATGAGATCATGAGACTATTCATTTGTATTGAAAGCCTTGTGTTGTACTAATGCGGGTTAACAAGAGAACAAAACGTAGTGTCTGTTCATTTGCAAAACTTGAATCCACTGTCACATAATAATTTTACACACAAAAGTATAAGACAGCTTCATTTGGATTACATAAAGTTGTGTTCTATTTTTTTTTCTACTGCCCTCTAGTGGTTATGAGTGGTATCTAGCATCTTGAATGCATTGGGTGTTGTCTTTTAAATGAATAAATACGGCATATAGAAGCCATATTTTTTTAATAATAAATAGCATATACATAATAGAAAGTAATATGTATTTATTTAGGTCATAAATAGCCTTAATGCATATTACAGTACAGCTTTATTGGATCTGTTCTGGCTGGTAATGACAACAAAGTGACAAAAGACATTGTAAACATAATATCCAGTCTTTGGTCTTGGCCACTTTAAGATCGTGTTCCAAACATTTCTTTACCAGTCTGGTTGCAGTGGGTTTTGGGGTCACTGTGCAGACCCAGGGTGTGCATAGATTTACTGTAAATGTTGTGTTTTTGGCCTCAGCAGTTTGTGAAACGTGAGGTTGTGGAGTGACTGACCCAGTTTGCTAATACAGTGTGATAAGAAAGATCAACCAACCTGACAACAAACAAACAAACAAACAAACAAACAAACAAACACAGAAACCAGCTTCTGATAAAATGTCCAATGGGTCCTATTATTCACCAATTCTTACCACAGTTTTGGATTAAATTTGAGCTCATTTCCTCTGGATTCTTTGTGTGATCCATGTGTACTGTTTAGATTCATTCATTCATTCATACATATTTCAAAGTATTTAATCTATATATCCTCCTGATATATTATATTTATTTTTATAGATAAGTACCCCCAACAATTACTTCAGCATTTTTGACCAAAAAAAGCCAAATAAATAAATAAATAAATAAATAAAAATGTCAAAATCATTTCCATTACCATTTTAATGTATGAACATATTAATTATCTTTACATAGTTTTTAGCTTTAATGTTGTTTTTCTTTCTTTTCTTTCTTTTTTTTTTATTTTTAACTATGATTACTTTTTTACTTTTTTTTTTGCCCCTGGAATGCTTCCCAGTGCCCCAGTACTAGTTCCTCATTTGAGAAGCAAAGATTTTGTGACATTTTATAGTAATGGTGCATTTGAACTTACAGATTAACAAAAAAACTTGCCATTTTCTTTCATGTAAATCTAAATAAATGAAGTCAGAGCCCTTATTGATAAAAACAGTGAACATGGTAAAGTTTTTTGTTTTGTTTTTTTGTTTGTTTGTTTCTTTTCTATGCCTTTTATTGGTTGAAATGGGGACAACAGCTGGGTAATTGTTTGTTTAAAACTCTGACATATTAGTGTTTTCACAGATATTTGTTGGGACATGGGACAAGAAGCCTAAAACTGGGACAGTCCATCTGGTCACCCTGGCCTAATTGTAATTAGTGTAAATGTAGTAACAATGGTTGTCATTTAAAGATGAACAACACAATGGTCATTTTAAAACATAAATAATTAGCCATCTTTGGTGGGTCACTTCCAGATTTGGGGCCAGTGACTAACACGATGCACCGCCCCAGTTCATTTTCTGCATTCATTCATTCATATTTTCTCTAAATTATAAACCTCAAACAGTCCAAGCAGCTGAAAGAAAGCCATTTTATTTACTTTCCTTGACGCGTACTGAACCATCGTGTCGCCAGAACAAAGTTTAGAGAATCGATCTTTAATAAATATTGATCTAAACCCACCACGCTCCAAACAAACAACTTCTCGTTCCTTCAGAGACGTAAGAGTCGCCCTTTAGTCACGTGACTGCACCAGCTGACTTCAGCCAATCACAATCGCGCGTCAAAGAACTTCTTGTCTCCTGATTGGCTGAGCCAGCTGTCAATCTTCCACAAGGGCGTTTCCCTTTTGGGGGCAGCTGTCAGATTCAGACGCGGACCTTTCTCAAACTGCAAAAATAAAAAAAGCAAAAAACACACACACACACAAAACGCGGCTCTCCATCAAAGCAATAATGATGCAAATCCAGGTGACAGCGTTAGGACCACGATGACAACGTAAATAAAACGGTAAGCAAGGCAAATCGTAAAGATATAGTGAAAAATAACGGGGCTAATCCCAGATGTGTGTGGGAAAGTCCTTTAGCCTGATGTTTTTAGCATGTAGCTCACCATGCTAGCTCTGCCAGCTAGAGGTGACAATAACAGCGGTTTGTTTTTATTGTTTATGTAGATTTCCTTCTGATGCAATGCTGTTATGATGTGGATATGATGCTAACTGCTAATTAGCTGCACTTTCGGGAATATAATGGAAAGCCTGTAAGAATTAGCCACGTCTGCCTTTAGTTAGTTATTAATCTTTTATAGCTGTGGTTACCAACCTTTTTTGTCTTGTGCACCCTCTGGGTTTTTGTCACACCATGAGTTCCCCCTCACTCACACATGTTGATGATACTTCAGTTATTTTTACAGAGACATTTTATAGTAGAGTAGAGTAATTATCTTGCATTTTGTATTTTATATTGAAATTCAACATAATAAAATTAGTAATTTGCCTGCTTTGAAAATAAAAAAATATTACATTATAAACTATTATATTTACCTATACTATACCATACTTATTTATTTAATTTTATGTTCAAAATAAATAATAATCCTAACCTGATCAGTTCAGTTCAGTTTATTAGCCATTTAGCCATTTGCATTACAAAATAAATTTACTACAAAGGAAAATAAAGTCATCTGAATACCCCTTTGAAACAAGCTATTAAACCTAAAAAATATGTAAAATATATATGTATATAATATCAAATAGTCTCTTCTTTTCATACATCAAGGAAGCACTTTTCTTTGTGTCAGTAGTTTAATATGAAATGATCACAAATATTTTCTTCTTGTCTTGCAAATACAGTAAATTCTGAAATAATTCCAAGTACCCCCTGCAAAGTGCTAGCGTACCCCTTGGGGTCCCTGTACCCCTGGTTGGGAACCACTGATTTATAGTAAAGATCGTGACTTGACTCCTCTGGTTTTACAGCTGCAATCAGAAATGTTCGACCTGCTCACCCCAACAGACATTATAATGATGAGACTGAAAGGTAAAGATGAAAAATGTGACTCTTTTAAGTTTAACACAGGCTCATGGGCGGTATTATTCAGCCCTTAGCTTCAGGACTTTGTGAAGTGTCTTTTAACTTTTATAACTTCTAACAAACATTTTGGATCATTGATAACAAGCTTCTTACACCTCTCGACTGGAGTCTTTGCCCGTTCTTCTCCTGCAAATCCTCTAGCTCAGTGATGTTTGAAGACCTCTGTGCTGCCACTGCCTTCTTTAAATCCAACCAAAGATTTTCAATGGGATTTAAATCTGGAGACTGAGAAGGCCACTGCAGGACATCCCAGGATCTTTTTGTCTTCTTGAAAAATCTTTAATTGATAAATCCTAAAATCTTTGTGATGTTGACTATTTCTGAATGCAGCTGTATGTCTAAAATCCATTCACTTTTTGTCTCTGATCATCTCTCTTTCTTCATGTAGTCCTTTGCTGAGATTTCCCAGCCGTCTCCCAGGCCCTGTCCCAGTTTCTTCATCAACATGGAGACGGCAAACAGCTACGTATTGATCCATGGGAAGAACATATCCCACAGCACACTGGCAGGGTCTACGACTGGACCACAGATGTCCATCGACAAGCTTTTCCCTGCTCTGCTCGAGTGCTTTGGCATCATCATGTGTGGATACATCGCTGGCAGGTACCATGCAATATACTTTTATACAGGACCATAGTATGATTATGTGTAGACTGTCAGTGTTTGGATAGAAATGCATGTAATTGTCTGGATGTCTTGCAGGGCTGACATCATCACAGAAAGTCAGGCAAAGGGTCTTGGAAACTTTGTGTCCAAGTTTGCTCTTCCAGCTCTGCTCTTTAAAAACATGGTGCTGCTGGATTTTGGAGATGTCGTCTGGGCTTTTCTGTGGAGTGTTCTGGTGGCCAAGGTAAGCTAATCAGAATCTTGCATGCTCATCTCGTACGTTATCCCACAATTTTCATATGATTTTGCAATAATAATATCTATAACAAACATACATTGCAAGTGTAGTGACTATTTGCCCATAACTTTGTCCAAACAAATCAAACTAACTAATTAAATGGCCACTGCGGCACCATCCATGGCTAGGGTTCACGCAGGTCACATAAAGAAAGGAATGACCATAACAAAAGATGCATTTTGTGTGGGTTTATTCACCATTAACAGCAAACTTTCAGACAGATCATCAGCCTGGAGCCTCCCTGACTCCTGGTAAAAAAAATAAATAAATAAAAAAATGCCTTCGGTGCCCTGCAGACCTATCCCACTTGACCTATTCATGCAAAATATATATCTGGTGGCCCAATACAAATGAAATAATAAACAAAACTAAACAAATAATAACTATACTAATTTAACAAGAACGAATAATAAATAAATACTAATGCAAAATAAACACAAATTGCACAAAAGAAATTTTAGCAATAAACAAATAATCTTTAACTCATTATAATCCAGAATTAAATTATTAAACTACAAGTAACTCCAACAGCAACAAGTGAAGTCAGCTTTTTTCCCCCTCATAACTCAAGTTCCCTGTTGCTCTGAAGCAAATTAGCCAATAATGAAGGCTTTGTATATCCCAACCCTTAAGAAGACAAAAAGATCATAGATTGCCCTGGAGTGGCTTTCTCTGTGTCCAGATTTAAAGCCCATTGAAAATCTGGTATCTAAAGAAGGCAGCTGCAGCACAGAGGCCATCAAACTTCACTGAGCGAGGAGAAGAACGGGTGTGAGAAGCTTGTTAGCAGTGACCCAAAATGTTCGTAAGTTATAAAAGTAAAGGGATGCTCCACAAAGTACTGAAGCTAAGGCACTAAGGAAGCTAAGTTAATGCCCATGGGCCTGTGTTAAAAGAGGCACATTTTTAATTAGAACTTCAAAGTTAAGTCAAAATAACTCATAACAGTAAATAGTTTTTGTTGTTTTATTTTTTGTCATTTATTCTCATTATCTTTCATTCAGATTATTATAATGTCTTTTGAGTTGAGGGGGCTGTACCTTTCTGATTGCAGCTGTAACAAGATCTTCTTTGTCTTTCTGCTTCTTTCTTCAGGTGACAGTGTTTGTGATCGTGTGTGTGCTGACACTGATGGTGGCCAGTCCCGAGAGCCGATACAGCAAGGCCGGGCTATATGCCATCTTTGCCACGCAGAGCAATGACTTCGCTCTGGGATATCCCATAGGTAAGACCAGACCATGTTGTAATAATAACGGCAACTGCTTCATTTACATCTTTTTATTTTTTTATTTTGTTTGTGTAGTTGAAGCCTTGTACCGGAGCACCTACCCAGAATACCTCCAGTACATCTACCTGGTCGCTCCGGTGTCGCTCATGATCCTCAATCCCATCGGCTTTGCTCTGTGTGAGGTACAGAGGTGGAGGCAAGCCAACCATCCAGAGCGCAGCACTTTAGCCATTTTTGGGGTTGTGATCCTTCAGGTAAGTACTAATATTAAGAGATGACACAGTTTATTTTCATTTGTTTTTTGCGTCACTTTCATTTGATTTCACCCCATTTAGGTTTTGAAGAATCCAATAGTGTTCACAGTGATCATAGGGCTTGTGTCCCACTTTGCCCTGGGACAGCAGATCCCAGCGGTGCTCTCAGAGTTTATAGATGGCCTGGCTAATTCTTTTGGAGGAGCTGCCTTGTTTTACCTTGGCCTTACCATGGTAGGTTTTGGCTTTTTGTGGATATACAATACTTGAACGTATGAAATAAGGTGAAAATAAGTTGTTTTTGGTTGCATTTCACGTTACAACCCTTTGGTAGTCAAACTTATGGTAGTCTTGCAGGAAAATGCTAACCTGGAAACAGACTTAAAGCTGACAAATTGACTTAAAAATTAAAATATTTAGCACATGGCAGAAAATATTGAAAGATAATAAGGTTATTTGGGTGTTTCTTTCTTGTGTATCCCAGGTTGGTCAACTTAGAAAACTGACACGAGACACGGGAGTTGCTTTGATTCTTCTCATTACAGCCAAACTGTAAGTGGAGCTGAAAATGAAAAGTGTCTGTCTATAATGAATAATATAAAATATCATATACTGAATTTAATTTTGCGCATCAGCCTTGTGATGCCTTTGGTGTGTAAAGACATGGTTGAGATCCTGGACATGGACGTAAACAGCACCAGCCCGAACCACACCAGCCTTTCCAACTTTGCATTTCTCTATGGAGTCTTCCCAACTGCCCCCAGTGTGGCCATCTATGCAGGACACTACAACATGGAGCTGGAAGTGGTAGGTCTGTTAAGAGATATATAGTTAAGCCCAGATTTATTCAGACCCTGGCTTTGTACAACCAAAAACACACTGCAGCCAAAAAATGGTCAAGTTGAAGTGGGCAAGACCTGATTCATTCCATTGTGAAGACCAGAGTAATGACAATGAGGTCTTTTAACATCAAGGACCTGGTGATCTAAAATCCCAGTGGAAATGGGCAAAAAATGGTCAAAAATTAAACAAAAAACAACAGCTGTGATAGAAAATGAAGGCTTTGCTGCTGATTATTGAGGAAGGGCCTGAATAATTTTGGACATGGACCATTTTGTCAAAATGTTAAAGGTACTATGAGCAGTATATTTTTTTTAATGCGTAATAAAAATTACCCATGTGTCCTCAGATCAGATGTAAACATGTTTAAATCACATATTAGTTTTACTGATAACAATGCTACAGCTGATTTATTCACAATTAAAACAATATTTTACAAAATGGTACAAAGTTGTTTATGTTTACATTTTAGTTTTGGTTCTTCAATCGTCGGAAAAGGGGAAAGACCTCCATAAATCTCAATAGTATTTTCACCATAATGTCTTTTGCCACTTTGTTGTGTCATTTCCAGCCAGAACAGATCCATTAACTCTGTAAAAGTTCACTTTAACAAAAAATTTGGCTGTGTTATGAATAAGTTTGGGCTTAACAGTAATAATCCTGCAAGTGAGATATATGTTTTTAAATATTAGAGAGATTGAGTGAGTATTTTATTGATAATAATATACATAGAGAGTTGTTTGCTTTTGTTGTAAAAAATTATCTTGGCGATGTTACTGAGGCCTGTTTTAAACCATAACCTACATCCATCAACACATAACTACTAGGACAGCATTTTTGTATAGTCATGTAGCCAAAAATCTTCATCTTCCTTTTTTACGATGTGTGTTTGTGTCCAGGTAACCTCAGGAATGGTCATCTGCACCTTCCTGTCTGCTCCCATCATGTACGTGTCAGCCTGGTTATTAACCATCCCTTTAATGGACCCCACTCCGCTCATCACAGAGCTGGAGAACGTGAGCTTCAACATCAGCATCATCTGCCTCGTAGCACTGGTGAGTATCTCTGCATAGTCCGCTTCATAAAATATCACCTTTAATAATTTAAACTGAATAATTACTAATTTATAAAAGCACCCGTGTCTTTCTTTAGGTGTGGACCATTGCAGTGATGCTTCTGAGCAGAAAGTTTAACAGACTTCCTCATGTATTTGCCTTGAATCTCTTCTTGGCACAGGTCAGTCTTCCAGACAGTTGTTCCTACATTGTGTGGGTGGTGTTGATATGGCTGCACAAATTTAAATAAAAATGGTATTTCCATTCATCATTGGTTGAAATTTAGAAACATTTTAATAGGAGAACTTGTGGTCCCTGATAGATGCACCCTGACTAAAATATGGAGCCAGCTGCTAATGTTCTTTAGCCAAGCACTGACAATAATCTCCTGTACTGTAGTCAGCTAATTGCCATTTGAAACTATTATTTTGTTTATTCACAATTTGTTTTTGAGTGGCTAATGCTAATTCATACATTTAAAGGAGTTATAAGCAGTATATATTTTTTATATTTCCTAAAAAAACAGACCCAAGATATGAGGTAAACATGTTTAAATCAAATATTACTTTAACTGATAACAATGGTACTACTAATTTATTCACACACACAAAAAAATTGAACGTAATGGTGCATTTTTGTGGTTCTCGGAAACTTGGGAAAATGTTTTTCCGAGTTAAAAGATGCACATGAACGCCTGCACCAGACGGAAAAAGAACTCAGGAACTCGGGTCAAAACTTGCTGACCCCGACTTTCCTCCTGATCATCTGCTTCATGGGCAGAGTAGAAAAGTAGCTTTAGTGGGGTTTTAGTAGATTTATTAATTTACGTTTTATAGCTCTTTGCTAATAATTTGAGTTCACAACAAGCTGTCGTTCGCATAGAAGTAACAAAATGGCGTTAGTATTGATTTCATTTTTAAAAAATACTTTAGGTTGAATCAACTAAATGCCAAAAATACACCACAAAGAAAAAGAAGTAAGAAAATATAGCTAAATGGAAGTCTTCCATTGAGAAGACTGAGTGTTGAGGGAACAAGCCCGAAAAAATCCTCTGTGTGTTCCCTGACCTCTGGCTTTACAAATTAAGTCCTGGGTAAGATACTGAGCTAACAGTAGGCTAGTCATATTTCTAGTTAAATTAAAGTGTAATTCTGTGTGTGGCATCAGTTTTATTAAATAAAAATGGTCTTGTGATATTCATATTTTATAAAACAGCAAGACCCTAAAATTTTGCTTTATTTATTCCAGCATAGTAGTTTTTTTTTTTTCGCTTATGTAGCTGAGCTTTTAAGGTAAAATCTCATATACTCCTGCAGAGTGGCAAGCATTTTAAGCAGAATTTAATAGAATTGTGCTTTACCTAATCCAACAGTCCTCTTATTTCCTCTCCACAGTTCCTGGTCTGTGTCAGTATGATCCTGTGGTACTTCCTCGTCAGACAGGAGGATAATCTGGTTGGTAAAATAATCGCATTCACTCTGCTGTACGGCTCTCTCTACAGCACCTACATCTGGACAGGTGAGCTACCTGAGAACTAACAGTGCAGTAAAAATCCAGTTATGTAGAACTGTGCTGGATTGTAACAGACTGTGTGCTGTGGTTTCAGGTCTGATTCCTCTGTGCTTGGCCTTGACAAACAGAGATGACCTTCTAAGGCTGAGGCCAGGGGTCTTCATGGTCCTGGGCTGGGGGTATGTAAACACAGATTATTAGAGGTCAGGATACTCCTAAATTTGGTTTGTTTTATTTGGACATAAAAATATAATGTCAACACCAAACAAAATCAAGTAATCATAAGACAAATGATTAGTGGTGAAAAAGGATATTAGAAGGAAATGCTGAATGAATTTGAAGAACAGAGTACTTATTTAATCCCACACCTTTTCCATAAATCCCTGTTTCTGGTTGTTGATGCAGAGTTCCCTTCCTGATGGTGGGATGTCTTCTGGTCGTTGGAGAGAGGACAGATTCCATAGACCCTGCCTTCTTCTATGGAAGAGCTCAGGTTAGTGAACATCTCTGATTTCTCCTTTGTCTTTATTTCTTTTCTTTCATTATTTAAAACAACAGTAGCTGAAAACCCAAACCTCTCCCACAACGTAGCAGCTGGCTAATTCACCACATTTACCAATACAATACAAATACATTAAATCCAACAAAATTAAATTAAAGCTAACCTCATTGATCCCCAAGGGAAAATTTGGTTATTAGGCCTCTTCAAATGAATGGTTCAGACTTTGAGGGGTTCATCAGGGGTTCATGAGGGGTCAGACCAACGTAATTCTAACCTGGCAACCCAGCCTTCCCAGCCTGCTCTTTGTAAGCAGGACGGTCTGGTTCCTCACTCGGAGGGAACCGTTTCTCTCTGGTCAATTTGGAGCTGGTCTATCACAGCCGTTTATCTGCAGCGTGTCTTATAAATGCGGAAGCTAACCAAAGTTGCGCTGGTTACCCAGCTAATTTATTAACTTTTCTCACCTGATTAACAGCGTTTAGTGCTTTTCTTCGTCACCTGTTGATCCTGGTGAAGTTGTTCAGTCGTCTGTGGGATTTTTTTTCTTCATCTTGATGCCATTTTAACAACAGTAAAGTCCCGTGGACATCCGACATAACCACATTCAAACAAACCCACTTTTTCCACAAGTCTTTGTACAACTGGTTTCTGCTGCTGTTCCTGTTCAGAAATAAGCTGTTCATAATACGCCATATTCTGGTGTTTTATGGAAAAACCAGCAAGAATCAGCCATGTTTGTTTAGGATACAGGTCAGCATTGCACTGCTTACATCCCGCCCTTCGTTCCTCTGATTGGTTACTCCACCTGTATGTAATCCTTCAATTACTTCCATTCTGTGAAAAAAATGTTATAAAATCTGTGCATGTTTCCCTTTGCTTCTCTTGTCCCACAGATAATCTGTACTGCTGTGGTTTTAGCAGTCAGTCTCCTACTGGGTGCAGTCTCTCTGATGGGTCTGAGCCAAGGCGAGCGGGAGCAGAGTGGGTACCAGGCCCTCAGTAGAGCAGGTGTAACTGGCATCAACGATGACTTGCGGCCCTCTGGTGGTGTGGAGGAGGAACAGCAGCAGCACTCACAGGTGGCCAACTCTCCGTCCCTCAGCATCAACTCAGGTACAGCGCTCTCAGGTTATTCTCAATGTGAAAACTATGAATGTGTATGTAAATGCAAATATTTCTGTTAATTGTGATTTCAGATGTGCACAACTGCTCTCCGCCTCTGTCCATGCCCGACATGATCGCCAGCACACAGAGGGAACACTTAAACAACTTGGGTACATTATTCCATTTGTGATATTTATTTTCATCAGCCTGGCCTGTCATGTCAGTTCCTTTTTATACAAAGATTAAGTTTGGGTTACTTCACTTTAGGTTGGGTTTCCATTCGGTGAAACAAATACATTTTTTTTTCTGTATTGGCTAGACAGTAGTGTTGTAGTCAAGTCCATGCTAAATGAGACCAAGACCAGTCCGAGACCAGAGTGAACCAAGACCTAGTCATGACTGAGACTTTTAAGGACAGTTGAGTTGAGCTCAAGACCAAGGCAAACCAAGACCAGGTTGAGACCAAACCCTGTGAACTAAGACTAAATCACAGGGAAAGGTAAAAAAAAAAAAAGTGGTTCAGATACATTATTGATCTTTTTAATGATTTAATGCCAACAGACATTTTCCTGGTTCTTCTTATGCTGAGAACAAATGACTTGTAAAATTATACATATTAAAAGTATAGTATTATTCGATAACGTATGGCTTTAAAAAAATCTCTGAGACCACCCCAGCTTTACCACAGAGCCATAAGGTGGTGCTGGCCAGGCTAGATTTACATTTTATTGACACAGTTTAGAGCACAGTCAAACCTACAGACCCTATATAAATGTGAATATAACAATGCTGTTAATGACTAATATTTTTGCTTTTTCAGGCCATGTTGGAGCACAGTTTGATGGACAGCCTCCCTCCTTATCAGAGCAGCCCCTGAACCTGCCTCCCCCTGGACCTCCTCCAGATGAGAAACAGACTGTCAGACATGTGCTCCTCTGTCTGCTGCTCATAGTCAGCCTGCTGGCAGTAAGGATAAACAACCTAATCATATGTGCTATTATAGTTTAACTCTATATATAAAGGGCGCTGTGCAATCTGTGTAGAACCTGTCGAGCTGTCTGTGGTGGCTGTTTAACAAAGATCCTGGAAGACTTTACCTGGAGCTGCAGTTTTTCTGTGCTGTGGCCAACTATGGACAGGTACAACTGACTTTCCCATATACCTTTAGTTTACTCTGTGCCAAATACATTATACTGAATATTTAATGCAACATGTATTTTCAGGGTTTTCTGTCATTTGGGATCTTTGGCCTGGACAGACATCTCATCATTCTGCCATTTAAAAAGAGGTAGAGGCTTATTTGTTGTTGTTATTGTTGTTTTTATGTGTAATGTTTACTTTGACATCCAGTCTGTCTTCTGCTGATGCCATGAAAGACTGCTACACACACTATTTGAGCTTTTGTAACTAATACTTTGCTTGAACAGGATTTGACTTTCTAAACTCCACCTTAATCTTTCAGTTAGACACTAACTCTGGGACAAATAGTGATCTGATTTCACCGTCATAATTCGTCTCAGTTGCTGGGTCTATGCCCAGTAGATTTTCAAATTTCGTTGATTTTGGATGCATTGGCGTTAAACAAAAGTTGTTTCTGCAGTTGATCATTTTCCATTCTGCAGATGTGAGCCAGATATTTTAGTTGTTGTTCATAGCAGGTTAGTGGTATCTTTATCTTAACTAGATGGGAAAATTCACTCCACAATTTACAGCCTCTATATCTTAAGCAAAACTGGTCTCTGGTTGTTACTGATTTTAGCAAATGGAAATTTAGATTTTGACGAGTATTGAAACAACAAACCTCTAAATTAGTTTTAAAATAAAATGTAAAATGCTCAGGTATAGTACTTTGATTAAACCTGACTTTGTGCATAAAAATACAAATCTGATAAACAAATATCATAAATATTAAGAATCTTAAGTTTGTAAAAAAGATTAACAGATGATGTCAGTGGTTTAGAATGGGTCTTTGTCTTTCTCTGTAAGTCAGCGTTTGACATCTTGTAGCTCCAGTCTACTTCTCCTTCAGCAGCGGTGTTTTGGGGATTTGAGGCATTCTTTCATTTGTAACCTCTCTTGATCATTTTCCTTAAAAGCCCATGCCAGATTACTTTCAGTTTGTTGATATCACTACTCGACTACACTATACAAAAGGCGGGATCGAACGGATGTTATTACCTGCTGAGGATGCAGAAGGGCTCCTCCAACAACTCTCTAGCCACTAAGCCAAGGGACACTTTCTCACCGAGGATTATGCACCGTTTTAATTTTTCTTGTTTGATAACACTTGTGGGATGTTACTTTTCCACTCTGTTAATGCTGCTCTTACTCAGCCATAAAATTTCCCCATTGTGAGACAAGGTTTTCTTATGTTCTTATATATATATCCTTGTAGCATCTTTTATGTTCATTTCTTGACATAAAAACATTAACATAAAAGCAAATCCTACATGTTTTTCCAGACATGACCAAGTTGTGAATTTTGGATCCCCTTAGGGAAAATAAACCACCCCCACACATTTGTAATGAGTAAGGGTGCTCCGATCGATCGGCCGCCGATCATGATCAGCCGATCATGGCTAAAAATAGAGTGATCGGTGATCGGTAAAATGGGCCGATCAGAAGGGCCGATCAAATTACAATAAACACGTGAGGCTCTCACATTTACTGTCCTGCAACTCCGGTTTGATTAAACAGCAGTAGCGTTATTTTAGCAGTGATTTTAAGTTAAGCCCTGGTTATAACTAACACAAACCTGCTTTGTGTCCCCGCCTGCTTTAGGAGCGCACGGGACAGAACCGAGGCGCAGCAGTGCGTGTATTTGCAAACACCAACGTAAATAGAGCTACAGCTAACCCGCTAACAGTTACGTTAAAAGGATTAAGAAAGTTCAGAGTCTGCCTGTGTCTTGTTGCGCGGAGAAAACTGTGCGTTTTGTGGCTTAAACTGCACCAAATGGCTGCTAATGGAAAGAGAAAGTAAAAAGGCAGCCCATGTGTCCGTGAGTCTGAGAGGAGCACCTTTCATCGTTGTCTTCTCTGCTCTCTTTGCACGTTTTCTTCATTCAGACGTTGTCAAAACTGGCAGCAGGAGCTGTCTGCTCTTTAGTCCACTGTGTTTCAACCTGGTTTGGCTGCGCGTTACGCGGACACAGGCGCTGCACCCGCGGACTGGCATTAAAGGAACCAATTAAGAACAGCTGATTTTTACATCAGCGGAGCATTCAAACAAAGCCACAGACACTGGGCACACATTAAAGACCAATAATGCAACAAAACCTCTTCTAAAACAAAAATAAGTAGAATTTTGTTGTTCTTTTATATTTACAAAGGCTACAGTATTTTTCAAATGGAACTAATAATAGCCTGCATACAATACATTACTACATTGAAGACCACGTGATCGGTATCGGTCATGATCGGTATCGGCCGATCACAGCAGAGGCTGATC